>JNEY01000728.1:46127-63755 GCA_020875895.1 Aphelenchus avenae
AAAAAAAAACAAAGAATTCGCGCAAGATCGTAGAGAAACGATGCGGGTATTCAGAACAATGAAGCTCAGACGTACAAACATTGCAAGGCATTCGTAATTTTAAATCTGCTCCGCTACAAAATCGCGACGGCCGCGACAAACAGTTTATGGTTCACAAATTTGAATAATCTTATTTTTGTCAATTTTTTAAGTCGTGGCCATTAGATTCCTAGGTCCACCCTTAGCGTTTGTGTATGGTCAGGTCATGGCGCAGTAGGGACTGAGTAAAGTAACCGGCCTTTCGTCCCTGAGTGCAAACCCAAAGATCCCCTCCTTTGCTGTGACGAACGAGGACCTCAATTATGCCCGTAGGTGGAAATGCATGAATGCAAATGCGGGACCTTGTTGGGCCAAATTAGCCCGGTACCGAGCGGGATCTCTCCCCGGATGCGAATGCATTCATCCTCTCAGGGCGATGTAGGAGGCAGGAAAACGGCGCCGTACGCGCTTGCACCGGGAGAAACAACAGTGCGCGGGCAATTTGATTAAGTGGAACGTGATGTGAGAAGAACGGCAGATGGGTCTTTCCTTCGCGGGACCAAAGAAAAGATCCCCCTTGAGGGACCAGGATCGTCAAGGAGGATCCCTAAAACAAAGAAAAAGGAGCACGCTTTCTGCGGATGTCCAAGGAGGAGGGGGATACATTTGGAGGTAGGAGCGGTGAGGGACACCACCACCCTGAAAGTGGGCAAACATTGGCACGAGAATGAGCCTTCGCATGTACGTCACAGCGAGAGACGAACCTTGAGTCAAAAAAGTGGTCGCCGGCCCATGGTACCTATATGGCGAGGGAAATTCCACAAAGAACTTTAACAAAACAGAGTCCAGCAAATGCAAGCGCCTGCAGAGTCCAACGCCATGGACACGAAAAATAAGCTGAAATGAAGTATGAGAAAAATGAGAGAACCCGAAAGTTTCATGATAGGAATGTGGCAGTAGTCAGTGGTCAGTGTAGAGCGATTAGGGGGAGTAGGTGTTTGCATGAGTTTCATCGAGTCCAACAACTTGGTGATCATTCGTCGTTCTTCTGATTTTGTAGCCAGACACTCGACACCCTACTCTAGGTACCAGCCACGCTAAAAGAAGTCGGAGGGCCTATAATGGGAAAACATGGGTCTGCAGGAATCCACGGCGGGTTGCTCAAGGCATGTATTCGGCGATCATTAACGATTAACCGCTAATTGGTAATATGAATAACTCCCTCAGAGAGCGCACCAAGCGGAAGTGCGCAAGCGCTTAGTATGCGCATCGCCGCAACATGCCCCGAAAAAAGGAAGTGGCGCGCCGCTTTCACCGAATGATTCTACGGATGACTTCATGCATGTTTGTAGGGGGCAGCGGCTTGGCCAGGCCCTTGTCATTTTAGCAGAGAAATCCGGCGGAGGATTTTGATGGTGTTCCTATGGCAATTCATGAACGAGTTTCAGTCAAGACCCGAGCTCCTAATCAGTAAAGTTCTTACTCATAACAAGCGGTTGCAATTACCAGCTTTGCCAAAACGGACAGAATCTTCCAGCCATGCTGCAAAAGAAATAAGGCATTCCAAAAGCCATAAACATGAAATTAAACAGGGTTCGATAAGACACGAGATAATTGGTAGTCCGACTCACTTATTCACTTGGCAACATGGAAAATGCGTAGGTAGATCATTTCGAAGCGTGAGCAAGGATTTGCGGTCAGATGGGGGATACTCGGGTCAAATCGATTAAGGAAAGCACCGATTGTTTTTCGAAGAAGGGTTTTCTGCAAGCTTCGGAAGACTAATGGCGCAAGCGGGTCTGGGCAGATCCACGGCGCGTAAGGTGCTTCACCAGCAGGTCATTAATTTCTCCCTCGGAATCGCTCGAAAAAATGTCAATAGACCTCTCACCCGGAAACAAGCGACGTCACACGCTCGAGATGATCATCAAATGTGATGGCTCTGATAAGGTTTAATGAGTTTGCAGATCCAAGAGAACATAAAAACAGGAAACGGTTCGTTTTCTTTGGCCAGACAGCTCAAAGATGAGCCATTACTGCTTGGCTAGCCACTTCAGCAGCATGGCCGAGCGGGAATAGGCATCGAATATTGGTCATTCTTACATAACGAAGGGACAATCCATATCGTTTTTAAATATTAGGTATCGGAATGGAGATCAGCTTTGGAGAAAAAAGCGCTCGGCTGGCAGCAACAGAAAGCAGTAGAGACAAGCCGCTGGCAGCCGGCTTCTGCAAGTTGGCGAGCAATCAGGCCTGCACACCGCTTGCCGCTTCGTTAGAGGGCCATTAATTTTCTTCACGAAAACGCTCGAAAAAGTGCGTCAATGGCGGCTCCGGTAGCAATTGGCGACACCGAATGGTAGGCGGCATATGTTCAAGGGCTCTTGCCGACTCGTTCAGCTCTAATCACTGAGCGTTTCCGGCGATCGGAATGCATATTTATCACTTCGTGGCCGGACACCCACACGCCTCGAACGAACGCCAACGAAATCCCTACTGATCTAGCGTGTTTTGTCAATGTTTAGTTTACAGAATTTGCAGCCAACAAAGCGACGTTTAAAGTAAACGTAGGCGAACCACCGGGAACATGGCGTAGGCCAGAAAAGTGATGTAACAAAAATTGCCCCCGACGTAAACTGCGTACGTCACGCTTAGAGTGAGAACGTGGTTGGCTTTAGCGGTTGAACACGGGTTAAATTTAGCTTAGCTCTGTGAAGGCTAGCAACAAGCACATATTTCTGTTGGTTTCAAGCGTCAAGACAACAGGAACAGACGCTCAGTATAGGACAATACAATCGCATCATGCGAAAGAGGAACAAAACCGGACGATGCTCATTCGAGAAAATAGAGATCGGAAGAATGACGCAGAGAAGCGATCCATTATGGGCCTTAACCCCATGGACTAGAGGTAGGAAAGGGGACCGTAGGGTTCGCAAGCGTCAAAAATTCGCCAAAATCATACCAAAAATAGTCAGCCTATACCTTTGGTACCGGATCCGGAAGCGTTTATTTTTGCGCTAGATTCAAACCCGACATTGGTACGCTTCAGCTTCCCCGACAGAGCTGGATACATGCTTGATCTACGAATTGTCTATGGGACGTGGCCTGGACCTACTCAACGGGCATTCGGACCGGACTGGAAACGCCCTGCGAAGAGTCATAGCGAGCTCTGCTAGAGCTAGATCTGCTGGAGGACAGCTACTGCACTTATAGCTTTTAAGCACCCTTATGAACTTCCGCATTGTTCTTCACACTTTGCTGTTCTTTGCTTCGATCAAAGCATAGGCGTTTTCGCCGCCTACCGACCGCCACTATTGTTGTCGACGTAGCCTTAAAGCGAACGGCTTTTGAACCGCCACCAAAACACCCACCAGAAAAAGGGCAGGTAATTCGGCTAAAACCAGGTGTTGGTCATGTAGCGGCCGACGAGCATTCACTTCCGTCCAGCAACGGAGGGCGAATAATAAATGCGCTTCCGCGTACTTCGCTCCCAATTACAACACCCACGTCCACCTTCCGTCGGACCGTTGGCCTGTTTTCGAATAATTGATGATATATTCTTCGGCCAACAATTAGGCAATGGTCGTACTTGTTTGATCAAATCGGTGCGTAGCAGGCGCCCCCAATACTGGGCCGTCGGCAGGATTTCGGGATAGGGGAGAGCTCGGAAACAGGGGTGGACCCCTAATATGGGTCAAAAAGAAATCAAAATGGCTTAAAATCACTAAAATAACATTACAAATGGCATATATAGCCTTTCTTAACTATTTTAGAGTCATTTTAGTTTAAACTTTTACCAACTTCAAAAAAATTTCTTCACGAAAGGTCCCCTCACCTTCCGGCACCAAAGGGGCCGAAGGCTGTCGACAGGGGGGTGCCCCCTGCTAAATACGGCCCTGCCCCAGTATAGTCCGCCAGTATAATTTTAGGTTTTTTGGCAAGCACGAAAATGTGCGCAAAATTCGCCAAAAAAACCGGTTATTGGATAAATGTTTTTTTTGCCTTTTCCCCCTTGTACGCGGATGTTTTACCCGGCATGAGTGGGGTCTAACCTTACATCCTTAGCGCGAGCAGGGGGGGGGGCATCGCGAAATAAATAAAACGTCCCTATGCGGGGCATTCATGTAAGTGAAAAGAAGTGAAGACAAGCGCTAAACAGAGTCCCGTCGCAACAAAGCAAGTTAGTAACGCACGAAGCAAATCCCAGTGGAATTTGCGATGAATAATGACTCTAGCGCGGAACCGATTATGAACACGTTAGTCGTCGGGGTCTCTTGAGAAATGGAGACTCGTTTTTCACGAAAACGTGCTAAGCGCTGAACATTGTTATAGGTTGAAATGGTTCGAAATAATTCCCATATGACTAAAGTACACAAGATTCCCGATTCGATACAAAAATAGTTTTTCTCGCGGCAAATTTTTCCGGATGGCCTCTTGGGCCTGCGATCCTTACTGCTAATTAGACGACCTATCATCCACAGCCAGATTAGAGTTGTTAACCCATGCCATGTGACGGTTCCGTGCCGTCATCCGTGCCGTCCTGACCGTGCCATGACCCGGCACGGCAGAGGGGTCTGGACGGGCCGTTTTCCGTGCCGTCCGAGCATGGGAGGGATCATGGCACCGCACGTACCCCGCACGGAGGGGTACACATCAACTCTAATCCAGGTTTCCAGTTGACTTAAAAATTCCCATAGCTCTTCCAGTATCCTCCGAACAGAGGGTGATCTTGACGAGGATAACGACTATGAAGTCTGGTATAAGATAAGACGAGAATCTGGGTAGTTGAAACCGTTTCACTCGTAGAGTTTGCGACACTGAAACGGAACTGGTTTCGCGCCTCTTCCACACTTGGCACGGGAACGAAAACAGCTCCACGGTGTTGACATACTCGCGCCTGTCAGTCATTTAGATATTTTCGGCCAACGCCCGGCAACTTCCAAACTGGACCCCTGGGGCCGGCACCAGTTTGAACGTTCAGTGCCCGCGCGCGGAAATTAAAGCGGAAAGCACCGTGACGAACTTCGAAAGCCCATTACGCGCCGCAAGCGGAAACGAACTTCGCTATTCCACCCTCTAGTTGGTCCCGTTGGCCGACGAGCTCTTCTTGGCGGCCTCGCACGCAGCTTGCAAACGGCCGGCGATTAGCGAGGCATGACGGGTGCAGAGAAAAGAAAAGAGCGATGTTGCTCGGAGCTTAATTGAAACTTAAGTGGCCCGTTGCAACTGCAAGGGTGCCGTATGGAAAAAAAGATGAAAGGGATGAGGCATATGAAGTGAGCATGGCTTGAAGCAGACCATTGAATTCAGTGCAATCAAGCCTACAAAAAAATGCCTTCAGCATGCAAAATCAGAACAGTGCCTGAAGCGTTTTAAGCTTCGAAAGTAACGAAGAAAAATCATCTTTTTTCAAGCGCTACATCTATACTGTGACGAATGGTTGAAGCTTGCTCCGGTCCACTTATATACGAGGCGAACTTCAAGTTTGCCAACCCAGGGCTCCACGTTGACTTCTCCAGGTATATTTGGAGATTCGTAAGTACAGAGAGGGTGCGTGGTCTTTCGGAGCTAAACACGTGCTTTCTTTCGAAACCGCTAGTCAAAGGCTTGCCAGTGAAGAGCTCCGAACTCCGATGAACTGGCATTCGTGAAACTTGGGCCAACCTGGTCGAAAACGCTGAGAACCCCTTCGAGGCGTGCCCGCACATAGATCGGATCTCCTAAAAACTAGGCAGTCATACAAAGTGGCCATGTGTGCACAACGGTTAAGCACCTAAACCGGATGTACGTCGAAGACCCTCTGGGGGGATGTACGTCGAAGACCCTCTGGGGATGGTCAATGACCACCCTTCTCGCTATCTTTGGATGCAGCGTCAAAGTACGGCTTCGATAACCCACTCGAAACTTCTTGCCTCTTTGGCACCACTTCAACTGGACTGCGGGTTGTCCACGTGCCGCTCTACAGGAAGTCCTCATGATGAGTCTTGCGGACGCTTTATGGCTAGCGAGAAACTTCTCACGCACTACATTATCGTTCTCCGAATTGGTCTCTTAAACGGAAGATGCGTTTGAGAAAATTGCCTCGAATATCACATTATGCTCACGGATACGGAGAAAAA
This sequence comes from Aphelenchus avenae, assembly GCA_020875895.1. NCBI lineage: Eukaryota > Metazoa > Nematoda > Chromadorea > Rhabditida > Aphelenchidae > Aphelenchus > Aphelenchus avenae. The sequence continues at coordinate 52,265 of JNEY01000728.1, forward strand.
TAAAACGCAAGACGAGAGTATGTCGGTAATAAGTCCGGCGACCGTTCTTCTTGGGATAAACTTCTGGCTTAGAGAAATTGTGACAGTCAACGTTCGAGTAGACCTTGACGAAAGGGTGACCCAGATAACGTTTTGTGCCACGAAAAAAATATCGGAAGACAGGGTAATTCTCAGGCTCCTTTCTAGGTTTGGAGAAAGCCAACAATTCTCGTAATATGGCAACCATTAGTATTCACACGAATGTTTGTTCTCTTCATTCATCTTTTTTTGCCAACCTATGGATCCCAAGCGGCGGTTCTGCAGACGCAGTACTGATTTTATTCTGCACATAATAATGATCAACTGAGTACACCTCGCCGTGCGCTTTTTAGCAAGGAATTAGCTGCAGGCAAAGAACGACGTGAGGACGCCTCAAGGACGTCGAATATTGTTTGCCTAACCGAGCCTTGGGCAGCACTTCCTTATTTGAAGAACACATACTGAGCATGTGGACAGGATAGCAAAACTTACAGCAAAACTGTCGACGTTTTTTGTTCTGCTGCAAAGCAATTCACACAAGCATAGCAGCGAGGTATTCACTTATTTTCGAAACTCTATTCTGTTCGTGGTAAACAAGTACTACAGCCTGATGAAGTTTCTGGTATATTTCTGCGCGCTTGACGTCAGGTAACAACGCTGAGGACGAAAATTTTATAGAACGAGGCAAAACTCCCGAGATTCTCCGTCTTATATTCTAAACCTGCTTCACGCATCTTTGGTTGTCCTTCGGCTTACTGCAGGACGAAGAAGCTGCGATGGTTTCGAAGGAGCAAACAAGGCATATTAGGGGCCTGAGGCTTCTGCTCCGAATGCAGCGTCTGTCGCGCTTCTGCTTCAGAGTCGTATACGGCACTCGTGACGCGAGTTCCATCGAGCTTTGTCCACCTTACTGCTTGTGATGTTGCATGGGGACTTCATACGGCCCAAATATGGTAGACATACTTTAAGCGTATCTTTACAATGTTCCCACTCCTTTCGCCGTTCTTCTCCGTCTTCGTATGCTGTTCGAGACAGCTCGCAATCTACCACTAAAACATTCGGTCTTCAAGTCTAGCTCAAACCGGCGCGGCTCGCGGGCCTCGACTTGAAGGCCGCGCCCTGAGTATGGGTACCCCGGTTGCCCAGGGTTGCTCGCATTCACACCGGAAATCTGGCAAGGAACTTCTTATCGGTGTGATCGAATAGTACGGCTCTGTGCTTCTTTGTATCAATGCCCACTCAAGCGCTATGCGCCCTTACAATTCGGTCGTTTTCTACCGGGTAAGAAGAATTTAGTTCGTTGTTCGTTGTAATTCACGCTCTGGTAAATTCCTAGCGGTACCATGAGAAGCTTGCTTCCGTCATAATGCCGGTTTTAAGAAGGCAAGGCATCGAGATCTTCTAGAGACGACGACGGGTGACGTCCTCAGACTACGAATCCTAGTCCTTAGCTTATACTCGGCTCTTGGAGACGTTGCGAATTAGGCGTTAGTTTCTAAAGTACTTGTGTCGCCTCGCTGTGTCGAAGCGCATAGTTGAAGCTTTTCTGCACAAGTCCAAGTCATGATAGCTCCTTGGGCGATACTGATCATTGGGTTCGTGATAGAGGTAAGAGAAGTCATGCCTTAGAGAAGACTTTAAACTTCGTAATCGCCTTTTTCTACGTCCGTATTAGGGAGGCCGTAATACGGGCAGATGGACAAGACGTAGATCATAATTATGGCCCGGATCAAAGGACCGGGGATATTATGGCCCGCACAACCAACCGATAAAAAAGCCGTAAAGTAGCCGTTTTTTCGGCGTGGGCTTATTTTTCGTGCCTAAACTCGTCGTTTTGTATCCGTTCGGAATGGGCAGGAATGCGTATCAGTAAAACTGCTTAACAAGATATCGGCGCCCTAAGCTGTGGTTTCGATGCCTAAGAGTGTGATCCAGGGCCGTTTGTGCGGCTTCTTCCAGCCTTTTACTGCTAATAAGCCGCAAACTGCCGTAAGCAAAGCCTTTTCGGAGGAAGTTCTTCCGGTAGGGCTTCATAAGGTGTTCTCAACTTTATTCTAACGCTTCGCAGACTCCATGGTTCACTCTGGCCGAAAGCGCCCCGGCTGGCGGTGACGCTGTGCTGGACAGCAGCGGCCAAGGATCGGTAAAGGAGGCTTTTCCACAGAAGCGCGCTTTCGACCGTCTGAACTGGTCGCCCTTCGACTTTGGCGTCGTGAAGCGGTCGGCGAAGGAGTCAGAAAGTCAAAAGAGCGACATCGAACGCATCGATTCGACGTACCTACCGTGGTTCTTGCCTTAGAAGGAAGCAAGCGAGGGGATCGGAAGGAGCCCACAACGACGGAGCGTTTACCGAACATTCTTGTATATTCGATTTTTGACTGTACGACGCCTGAATAAATTGCAGCAGCTAATAGAAGCAAACGTCCGTCCACAAGATATTGAGGTTATCAGCATAAATTTTTTCGAAAACGACTTTTTGGTGGGGAGGTGTACCGGGGTCCTAGGGTCCTAGGTACCGGGGTCCTTGTTAGTCGCTTGTATTCCCAAGCTCTTGGCGATTCCAGAACATGTGTAGTTTGAACATTGAATGAGATGAAAATTCGCAATTTTCCTTCCTTTAAGTCAGGACGGGGGATGAGATCTCTCGAAAAGACGTTCACCGTCTTGAGGATAAGCTCCGATCCGCAACGTTTTATCAAATTACACAAGCTTGGTAAATATCAAAAGATCTGGAAGACTCTGAGACCCTAGGCGATATACGAATTCCATTCCTGTACAAAAGTCACATATGCATCCAAGCGAGATGAACTAAAAAAATGAAGGCGGCCAAACGCACGAGCGCGCATTACCATCGATAGCTGGATGCATTTTTCGCTTGAGAAAGCACTTGTTTTGAAACGGAACATCCGTCTCATTTCAGGTCTTGCAGACTTTGTTTGTAATTTCTCAAGCTACATGAGTTCTGAAGGCTTGCTACCAAGGGCGTAGCTAGGACCCCTCAGAGGGCGGGGGCGCACCGAAGGGCGCGGGACCCTTAGGCAGTGTCCAGAAATTATGTTAGCATAACATGGGGGAGGGGGTCAGCGGTTTGTTAACCACTGTTAACAAGGGGGAGGGGGGTCTAGGGGGTGTCAACGTTAACAGCAGGCGGTGAAAAAATGCCCGGCGCAGGCGCCGACAAGCGAAATTTTCGCTTGTCATGAGCAATTTTAACCCAAAATTTCGTTGGTATCGCCTGCGGCGGGCCATTTTTATGACCTTTCCCTGCTTCCAATTTTTGTTCACCCGTACTGGCAAACGCAATCCATTGAAATTCGGGAATTTACACTAGGTAAAATGACCAAAAATTTTTAGTTAGCTAACAAGGGGGAGGGGGGGGGGGTCCAAACAGTGCTTAGTTAGCATAACATAATTTCTGGACAGACCCTTACCTATTTTCGCCTTCGCCTTCGGCCGGCCCCGAAAATATGCCTTGGTCCGCCCTTTGGTACTTTTGAAGTGTCCGATTTTTGCACTGTACCGTATTTTAACAGTCATTTTGGTGTATTTAAACCTAGAACGGCACGCCGAAGGCGCCGCCAAGGCGAGTTTTCGGGCTTCACTGGTGTTAAAAAGGTGCAAAATTTTGAGGCCTAAATAGTTCTGAGCCAGGAAAGAACAATTCCGGAGAAATATGAAGTTTTCCACTGCCTTTTACGTGTACTTTTCCGCGTTAAGCATCGCCGACGTATGCAGCTACTGGACTGTAAGTACCTACTTTTTTTGCAACGACGAGGGAACTACGTTTACGAACTAGGGCTGGGTGGCTGGGTCGCAAGATTTTTCCGAACAGCGACGCCGAATACCGAGACCTAGACCTAAACTTCATACCTTCCGAGACCGAGACCAATACTTGTGGCCAAGGCAAAATAAATTTTCAAGACAACTTTACTAAGAAAGCTCAAAAATCTCGTTGGCGGCGCCTGCGGCGGGCATATTTAGGCTAAATACGTGTTACTCGGGACTGAAAACCCACCGAGGCCTTGGATTTTCGATGGATTTTGTTCCAAAAAAGCCCAAATACATTTTTTGGCGGCGCCTGCGGCGGGCTATCCCGGTTTAAAACACATCAAAATCAGTGTTAAAGCCCGCTATCGGCCATATTTTGAACGAATAATTGCCTTACAAGCCTAAAATATGGTCTGGCGGCGCCTGCGGCGGTCTGACTTTAGAAGGAACTAGCCAATTTGTGGACTAGTTTGGTCCAGGAAGCAGAGAAATTGCTCTGGCGGCGACTCCGGCGGGCAATTTTTGGGCGAAATAAGCTCAAAATAACACTTCAAGGCCATTGAAAGGGCAAAATCCGGCATGGAGAAAAAGCACCAAAGGGGGGAGCAAGGCGTTTTTTGGCGTCGGCCTAAGGCCGACGCCGAAAAAATGGTAAGGGTCCCCCCTTACCATGGCCCCCCCCCTCTGGCCGAATCCTAGGTACGCCACTGCCTTTGTCACAAAATGAATTGCTGAGACCGAGGCCATACCGTCTCTTTCGCATACTTCATTGTAAATCCAGTACATGCAGAGAATCGCAAGATATGGCCCTTTCGGAGAGTGGCGCCCGTCGCCTCAGTGCTGCACGTTCACCCTTTTCGCTACAGGCTTCTTCTCGTACCTCCAGTTCACCATCCACTTAATGATAGCGGTTAATCGGTACACGATCATGCTCAACCCCATGAGCGGAAACAAGGTATGTTTACGCCACGAACATTCTGTGGACATCACCGATCAGTTCAGGTTAAAGTGAATATTAGCAAGCGGCACCTGTACCGTACTGCGTACCGTACGGACGTCAGTACGGGCCGTACTAGTGCTAAATATCGAGAGCATATTGGAGCCGTACCGTGTTCCGTCTGTCCGATCCACCCGTACCGCTAGCCGTACCGATAGTACGACAGTACGTACGATGCGGTCGTACCACCTGTACGGCAGAGATCGGCACGAGGACGCCGTGCCAAACCCCGTACCCGTGGTGACCCTCCCCGTGCCAAACCCCATACCCGTGTTAAAACACGGTACCAAACCCGTACCCGCATATGAAGTGGGTTTAGACGTCATCCCATGGACAAACACAGGGATACAGGCCCGCCGCAGGTGACTCCAACAAAATTTTAGTAAAGAATTTCATAAATTTGGTGAAAATTTGCTCTGGCGGCGCCTAGCGGCGGGCAAAAAAATTAAAGAAAAGCACGGGCACGGGTACGGGGGCCGCTGTAGGGGGTACCCCGTGCCAAACCCCGCGCCCGTATAATGCGGGTACGGGTACGGGCCGTACCTTGGTACGGTTGCCGAACTCTACTGTACGGCTGCCGACTTTTAATTCAGGTATGGAAAATGCGGCCTCAACTCGCATCTTTGGGACTTGTGCTCCAGAGATGGTCCCGGTCCTGGTATTGGTCCCGGTGGTCTTGTTGCTTTTGGTCTTGGTCTTGGTCCCGGTCCCGGTCGTCGAAAAAATTCCGCCCATCTGGGCTTTTCGACGATCTGCCGCAGTCGGTGCCCGGAACAGATTTTAGGTCAAAACCTTAGAATGTGAGCACAAATTTCGGTGGAATCGCCTGCGGCGGGCTAAATTCCGCGCGAATGCGGCCAAATGTCGAAAATGTCTGACCAAATATTTCGCAAATATCTTGAGAAAATGGCAAACCGTGCACCTAGCCGTCCCTGAAATGAACTGAAATCTTGGTCTTGGTCCCGGTAGTCTTGGTGGTTTTAGTCTTGGTCATGGTCTCAGTCTTGGTCGTCGAAAAAATTCCGCCCATCCCTGTTGTGCTCGTCGTTTCACTGGGCTTCGCTATCCCACGCTTATGGGTGGGCGGAGCAGCGAAAGAAACGGAACACGGGTTTTTCTGCGGGATGACTAACGCGTCAGTGAAGAAGGTAAGCACATTTGACCGCAACCTGCGTCCTACCAAAAAACCTTAAAGATCAACGGCTACATTGCCATCAGTTATGCCACGTTGACGTGTACCGTTAGTGCATTTCTCGAGTTTCGCAGTTTTACCACTTTTCGACGGATGAGCGGACGATTGCGGTATGAACGTCGCGAGGATTACAAGCTCCTAAGTAATCGAGAAAATTTGTGGACTTTCCCACAGAAAGAACTTAGCTTATGCGATCTTCGGAACTGTCGTTCACGTACTAATGGCACTGCAGTACGTTGCAACGTACCTGGTGGTTAATCCACAATTTGTGACTCTCCTGTATCCCTATCTTGTCGACGCCCTGTGCCTATCGGGATCCGCATGCCTGTTCATCACCAAGTTGGTGTGGGCCTCTGTTAATTCAGGTTTCTCAAATTTTCTCAAAAAGGCGTCTCAAAAACGCCTTATTTTCTGGTGAGTGGCCAACCCTTTTTGTAGTCCAAAAATCATAAAATTCCGGTTTCGGCCTCGACAGCGAAAGCAGCCCTAAATCTGGGCACAAAAAAACCATTTTTGCCGCTTCTGGTAATGATGCTAACGTATTGCTTTTTTCGTGGAATGAAGGATTGAAAAAGCATCAGCCCCCTAACGCCCACTACCTTGTTTCCCTCGACATTAGTCCAAGGTGAACACGGCCTAGTAGAAAGAAGCCATTTAGCAGAACCACTCGCAACAGCTACCTTGCTTTCTTCGGGCTCAGACGAAAACAATGTACGCTGGAGTCGTCGATCAGGTTTAGCCATGTTCGCAATGCAGCTCCTTGATGGACCCACATATCTTTTTATGTTTCTCACATTATGATTCGTGCGGAGCACCGTTACTGAGAGGATGCATAAAGGGAAACACTAGAAAATTGACTATGAACAAAGGTATGGCTCGACCAATATTCGGCTTTCCTTACACTTTCATCAATGACTAATATACTGACTCAGTAACCGCGTGCGAGAACTATTTATGAGAATGAAGTTAACGAGGCATGTATCAAAGAGAGAAGGTTAACTGTGGGTGTGCATTACTGCAGGATGTGAGCTGGTTCGAACTTGGTAAAAGAATTTTAAGCTACGACTGCTGGATCTCCGAAATGTCCACCAGCTCGAAGCCAAGCTCATCTTCGTCCGAGCTCTGAACAGTCCCCTTCTTGACGTCGTCGTCCAAGCTTACGTCGTCTCCGTAGCTCGCATTTCCGACTTCGACCTCCTCATGGTGTTCAATGTCAGTGAATATGTAGTCATCGATCGCTTCAGGCATCACGTTGCTAGAGTTCTGATCGTCGGTCGAATGATGCATGTCGTTGCCAACGTTCTCCTCTTCCGCAGCGTGCTCAGTATCACTCTGGGCCTCGCTCTGGGCTGTTTCACCGACGTCTGGCTCGTCATCACTACAGTTCGCATGGGCGGCGCGCGAGACAGTTTCGTCATTCGTGGGCTGCGCGACAGCGTCGTGAGCTAAACGATTTACGAACAGACTCAGGCACTGAACATTAAGCGTCGTTCCAGGTCCAGTATCTGGAAAAATATTTAGGTTTTCCCACTAGTAGGCGCGTATGCTTGCCCCGGACCTGCAAAATGAGCGACACGTGGACCGTCGATATTCAGAAGAGTGTAGGTGCAGTCGGAATGATGGCACACATGGAGACTGTTCCCAAAAAAGTTCCTACTGTTTTAAGTCCGCTTCACTACTCAGACTGCTCGTACTCTCATCGTTTGCGGGGCTTGAGAGGGGATGCGTGAGCGCTTCTCCGTTTCGGCAAAACCCTACCGATCATTTTCCGTTCGGTGTTTTCCTCATGCGCCATGTCACTAGCGTTCTCGCCCTCGGTCGGGCTGCGGACGTCGTTGGCAACATTCTCATCTGCTGCAGTGTCTTCGTCCTCGGCGTCGCTCGAGTCCCCTGTTTGCGTCGTTGCAGCGACGTCTAACTCGAGGCCTCTGGAGCTGGCATCCTCATAGCGCGGAACGGCTTCGTTGTCCGTGGGCTTCGCTTCGGCCTTGTTGCCTAAAGTGTGAAGCATTGACTCTGAGCTGAGCATTTCGCTAGGAGGGTACCAAAGGGAATTTGACTGAGCGTCGTTCTTCCGTCCAGTATCCAAAAACTGTCTTGGTCCGGCAGCACATTTTAGGATGCTTGAGTTCCGGCGATTTAACGGTACATTTCAGACATCAAGGACTCTAAAGCCCAATTTAACGGACTTGTTTTTGACTGTGTATCGTATTTACTCGTATAGAAGCCCACGGGTTTATAATTTTCAGGGTCCTATAGGTGGGTTTATTTGGCTTTCGGGTTCTTAGGTATTCAGGTAAGCACCAAGTTATACGGTTCTACGCCTACAGGGTGACGTCTGCAGCTCGTCCAAGGCATACCACAGTGAAAAAGTGTCTCCTCGATGATGACTGCATCAACGAGCGCCACGATTACAGCCAAAATGAACAACAGCGCACCCAGGAGAGTGTTTAAGCCAGTGGCAAAGGACGCAATTAGTGCTGCACAGAACAGAACGAACGCAGCACAGGAGAAGCACATGCTGAGATGCGCAATCGAGAGCTGAATATTTTGATGGAAAATGGTTTTTTTATAGCGCACCTTCTGCTCTAGACCTTCACAAGGCATGGTCTACGAGTGACGCTCAGCAACTGATAAACTCTCCTGACGTGTGGCAAAATGCGAGTCTCCATAGGGCAGGTAATACGATCATTACGCAGTGATTCGCAAAGCAAGCACCAAACCAGAAATGGTCCTAGCCGTGCTTTCTTTTGCGACATTAGCTAAGATAAGTGCAATCACCGTCACCGATGCATGAACCCGCTAAATTTTCATTAACTTACTAGAAAAAGTGCCCGCCGCTTGGCGGCGACCTAGGGTTAGTTTCACCAAGCTCAAGATTAGTATCGTCAGCGGCGGGCTATGCCTACTATCTCTTTTCAAACCACCTAGACCCCTAAATGAAGGACTAAGGCAAAGTTGGACCGAAGTTAGACGGAGCATTAGTTGTAGAAAGTTCCATTTTGTGTGTTTTTCGTCTCTTTCATCTCTTTCGTCTTTTTTGTTTGTTTACCATCTCTTACGTCATCTAACGACTGTGCTAAAAGGTAAGCTTTAAAGACAAGTTTGGTTAAGCTTGAATTGAAGTCACACAACGCTGTGTGATATCGCCTCTTTATTAGGGAACCACCATATTACATTGAAGAATTCAGTAGCGGCTGTCGACGCGGCACTTGTACGGCGGGCACTGAACTGTCCCTGCGAAAGTTCGTGTCATAGAGGGTTGTTCCTTGTCGACAGAAAACTGAAAATTAACCCTTAGCCTCTAGTTGGAACTCGCAAATATACTGCAAGACGCTTTTCACCTTAAACTGGTTGAGCAGGTTAGCCATGAAGAGGAACATCTCCATGCGAGCTAGGCTCTCTCCGAGACACTGTCGCTTGCCAATCGAGAAGGGGATCAGCTCGTCGACGCGTCGTAGCTTGCCGTCAGCGTCGAGGAATCGACTCGGATCGAACTTCTTCGGATCCGAGAAGACCTGAATGGCGCTTGTTCCGCTGCTCTGCACGAATTTATCCGCCTACCTGATCGTCGTAAAATATGCTACTGAGTTGCGGGACGATGCAGGTGCCTTCTGGTAGGTAATAGCCGTCGACAACGACGTCCTTCGTCGTTCGATGCAGCATGTTCTGCGGCAAAAGGTTGCACACACGATGCGTTTCCTAAATTTTTTAGTTTATGCTCATAGCTCTAGTAAATCTAATGTGACAAAGTAAGTATGTTAGCGTGCTTACGGCACTGACTGAATGTTCGAAACGGCGGGCGTTCTGGCGCAGCGCCGTTTCTCTCCCGAGAACCCTGCGCATCGATTCACCGTAGCACCGAGGACGCCACTGCGGCGGCCATTTCTGCATAGCAGCCCGTATGCTGCCTACGTTCACCGACGCTCGAGGATGGCACCGACGCCCTGCGCACCGAGACCCCATTTTAAGCCTTGTAGGCATTTTACGGCCCGAGATGGGCGCACCGAGACCCGCATAAAGTGCCGCCTTGCGGTAGCGCTTGTTTGCACCGAAAAGCCGTCAATTGCGTGTGCTTAAATTTACTTGTTTTAGGCAAATATCTCGGTGCCACTTAGCGGGTCCTCGACCTGTTATTAGAGGCAACCTGCGGCGTGGCACCGAGAGCTTCTTTTAGGCAAAACACCTTCAATTCTTGCGATGTCCTTCTAGGAATCGCCGCACCGAGACCGCCGCATGGCACCTAACGAAGCACCGAGACCACGCCATTTTAGGCTAGGATTTAGCGCAACTTTAGGCTAAATCCTAGAGGAACTCTACGGGAAGCTAAATTAGCTTCACCGTGCGGCACCGAGACCCGGATTTCAGCAAGCTTCGTGGCACCGAGACAGTTAAATTGCACAGAGACCGCCTTCATAGCTTTCACCTGTTTATGTATGTTTAGGCCTCCGTTACAGCCCGTGGCCGCTACCACCACCTCATGTCCCTTCTATTTGTCAGGGCCACTTGCATTTAACTGTTCTATGTGTACTTCTTGCCGTGCCTTAAATGTGTATTCCATTTACATGTTATTCGCACTGTACTTTTAGGAAGTGCCTGTTTTACGGAAATAAAACAATTCCTCAGCGAAGTGTTCTCCGGCTTCAGCGATGGATGAAGAAGAAGGCGGTGAAGGGCGCCCACCGAATGGTGCAGCGCCAACTAGCAGTAGCCCCGAGACCCAGCGCGAAGCAGCCGTCGAGGAGCAGGGAGGCACCGAAACCCCGACCCTAGGGGGTTCTCCTGTTCGCGGTTCCAGGCCCGGACCGCAACACTGAAAGGGCTTACGCAAATTACGGCATTCAGGTAGGGTAAAGAGCTCTTGTCGTCGATAGTGATGATCCTGTCAGAGCTGATGACGCTGTCCAGCTCCTCGTGGACCTTCTTCTGGACCTCAGGGTTCTGAAGAAGATACGCGAACCCCCAGGCAAGCGTAGTGCTTGTAGTTTCCTGCAAACAGCACAGCAATGATTCCGGAACGACGCTTAAGCTTACCTGTCCAGCAATGAAGAGGTCGAAGCACATAGCAACGAGCTGATTTCGCCTAAGCAAACGTTTCCTTTGCGCCACCAAAGCAATCGGCTTACGTGTAATGATGCTGCTCGCCGGCCTTGTCACGCTTCGCTTGCTCTCTTAGGAACGCTTCCGCATAGTCTTTCGGGTCCTCCTGAGAGTCGAGGTCGATATGCTTTAGATGCTCGTCGATCTGCCGCTGATAAAACGCGAAGAGACCGCGAAAAACTGTTCTGATGTGCTCGGCCTTTTGCTTTATGTAGGGTAGTTTGATGCAGAAGTGAAACAGTGGGCTATAGTTGATGCGGAGGATGGCGAACATGGGGTGCACGTAGGCCTTGATGAATTCCGACATCATCTCCTTCAGCTCGAAGAACTCCTTTTCCCGCTCCTGGACGAGGGGCACATGGATTCTTGTTGAACAGCAAGCATCCTTACCTTGTCCCATCGGTAACCGAAGAGCA
>JNEY01000729.1:9907-23117 GCA_020875895.1 Aphelenchus avenae
CCCGTGTTTTTCACCACGGCCCGGGGTACCCCCCCCCGCCACGGCCCCCGTACACGTACCCGTGTTTTTAGAATTTTTGGCCCAAATTTTCACCAAATTCCTAAAATTTTTTACTAAAATTTCGTTGGTGTCGCCTGCGGCGGGCTTAAATCCCTGTATTGCTCTATGGGATGACATCTAAACCACTTCATGTCGTAGAATATTTGATCATCACTCATTTTGGCCTGTTTTTCGGCAAAAAATTCAAATTTCACCACGGCCCGTACCCGTGGTACCGTGTTTTTCGACGGCACGGCACCACGGCACGGGGGGGGGGGGGGGTCCACTACAGGTACGGGGTACGGCACGGGAGGGGGGTCAGTGCCGATCTCTACTATGTAGGGCATTTTGCGTGGGAACATGAGTAAGTCATTCGGAAAGACCAAACGAGAACATGAGGTTTGCTAGTTTTTTAATACTGCCAAACTTTAGCGTATGTAGTTTATGATTCAGCGCATCGAACTGCCGCGAGGGTTCTTTGTAGCTAAAGTGCACTAGCAACTTTTTTTACGAAACTGGTCACAGTTCAGTACCTCGTGATGAAGCACACATTCGGCGGAAAGAACTGTCCATAAAAACGTTGTCCTTTTGCGAGTATCCATACGTCTACTTGTCGACACAAGTATTAGGAGCTCGACTAGAGGTTATACTTAGTCGCGACCCCCCCCCCGTACCGCACTCCGTACCGTACTGACACCCCGTCCCGTACTCCGTACCGTAGAATACGGTACGGAATACGGTACGGCCCGTATTCAAAGCCGTACTACGGCCCGTAGTAGTGCGTACTAGCCAGAAAGTCATGCCGTACCGTACTCCGTACTGAACATGACCCCCCGTACCGTACTCCGTACCGTAGAGTACGGTACGTAGTACGGTACGGTACGGAATACGGTACGGCCTACTAAGTATACTAGAGGTATAAGTCGGAAGAATAAGTCGCGGGACTTATATCGGAAAGAGCAACGGATTCCGTCCCCTATTTATACACCACGAGGTCTTGGTAAACATTAGGATTTCTATCTGTTATTGCCATAATCCCTTTGTTCTGTTCTAAATGTTATTTACGGCTCTGCAAGATGGGCACATTTAGTCGGTTTCTATGAGTTTGGACGTGGCGTCTCCTCATATCCCTGCGGTATGGATCGTTGCTGTCTTTCATTGAAGGGCTTCAAAAATTTCCACTGAGCTATGGAAGCTGACTTGCCCTCGCTTACTTGCCTACGTCCAAATTAGTGATCAGCAGCGACATTGTTACACAACTGAGCGTTTTATTGTGGCTTCAACCTTTATATTTTGATGGCAACCGACCGAAAAACCGCACGGCAAAATCCTCATTTATTTTCGCTGTACGACACCATTTCACTAATTCGCAGAATCTTGGGAGCACGCACGTTACAGAGGGTAAGTGTGTTGTTACGCCCGTCACATGCGGTGTCAACCATTTGTTTTTGCAACCGATTGCAAGTTTGTTGCAATGAATAATGTAAACTTTGAGTGACGTTACCGTATTTCCTCTAATTTCGCCCTGGGTGGCAATAATTTTAAATGGCCTTAGCTTCCACTTTAATTGTTTGCATTCCGTCGTAAACTGCCTGCTTCACCGTTAACTATTGAAATATAGCCCTAGATTTGAGGTACACATACCCCAAGGCCAGCCAAAAAGTTTTAGGTAGGTAGGGGAGGGCTGAATTAGGAGCGGCTCAGTTTGAAAAAATACGGCACGTTAATACGTGAATTTCAAGGGTTGCTTGACGAGGGCGGGCGCCAAAAAGGGCAAAATTACGGTTACGCGTATTTCTGACGTCCATAAGCAAAAATAAGCCTAAGCGTGGACGGAGGCTGAGTAACATTACTACCGTATTTCCTCTAATTGCCCCCCGCACCTCCCGGAAGGGGATATATTTCGATAGCAACACTTGGGAATTTCAAAATTTTATTATGCTCATAACTCCATTGTTTTGCGTCCGCCCGCCGGTTCGCCCGGACGGGATTCGGTGAGACGCTTGTCCTTACTCGCCTGCAGCTCCTGCTGAATCTTGTAGATCTTTTCCGCAACCATATGGTAGTACGCTTCCTCGTCGTCCGCAACTTCAAACACCTCATTCTCCACCTTGCGGGCATAAGAGATGAGGTCCTTGATCCGCTGATCGAGAATCGCCGATGGGTCTGGTGATGGGAAGATCGCCTTCGTTAGCTTGCCGACCAAGTGGTTGCGCAGATCTTGGCTTATGCTTGCATGCCACTCCTGGAACCAGCACGTGGTTGCGTCACCAAGCGACGCTCATCACTTACCTTTGCATTGGTAGGTGGGTTAGGAGTTGGAAGATTGCTGAATCCTTCGGTTAGTCCGGCGGGAGACTGAATATGCGGAGACGGAGTATTCAGTGCGGATCGGTATGGTGTTCGGCACACTCCGTACCACCTGAATCCTAAGAACTCTTCCGAAAATGTGCGGCCAACTCACAACTCGATTTCGTCGATCTGTGACGGAATGTCCCATGGGTAACAGCATTTAGCCTCGATCTTCTTGTACAACCTGAATGCCTTTATCAGCTCCATTACGCCCAGCTCCGCCCAGTCCTCGGTGCTCACGTTAGCGAGTTGAGGGAATTTTGGTCGAACCGTGTTCACGAGGTTCGTGAGTCCTAAAATATGGAGCTTGTCGGCTGAAAGCAAGCGAGGCTCTACTGACCAATCCTTTTGAGGGAAATGATGGCTGCCTCACGGCCCTTGGCATCGTCGTCGTAGAGCTTGATGATGACCGGCAGTACGACGACGCCATGACCATCCCTCCAGATGTCGGCAATACGCAGAGCGCAGTCACTGAGCTAAACGTTCGTATGTCGTGCGTACGGAGTAGGCTAGCTATTCTTTTGCGTGTTTTGCTTTCAAATGACCACTAACTTTGGTCCCAGATTATCAGCAGATTTCGCTATCCTTATTCCAATAAAGATTTTCCGCTAAGACGATCTTGATTTTTCGTTTTGGCCGTTTTAACACGATGATAAACGATACGGTGCCCAGAAGGCATGGGCGGACCGAGGTTTCTGCGACACTAGGCCCGTAGTTACAATCGGCATGACTGCTGCGATTAAAGAAGACGATGTGGGACGGGCAACCAGCATTTACGGCCGGGTTCAGAGGAGCAATGAAAGGATTTTGCCGGAGTCCTTTATAACCTAGTTACGGACCAGGAGCCGGGATCGAGGAGGGGTACGATGATGCAATGAGCGCATTGCTTTGAAGCGCCTACCTGCTTCTGTTGCGAATCCGCCTTAAGCAGGTAATCCCGGGCCTCTTCGAGATGTTTGAAGGGGCGTTCCACGGTGCCCTTGCCTATGTAGAAGACGGCTTGTTCAAAGACGACAAAAGGCCTTAGGTTAGCGTTGGCAGCAGTTGGGCAGAGGACGCCGGCGTCCAACAGCATATAGACGAGGCGCCATTCGGGCAATTTCTTCGTCTGCTTGAACTTAACTCGTGCTTGTGATGACTGATAGCTAGCCTGCAGTGCCTTTTCCGCTCGCTGGCCTCGTGCAAATCGCCTGTTGATGTCGTTTGCTGCTTTTGCTAGTGGACCGTAGTTTTCCACGGCTAAATCCGAGCTTTTTACTCGTTCATTTCAGCTTATGCTGACTGAAAGTGGACCTTTCCGGTAAGGTGCCGTACAAACTCATCGATTTGTTCGATTTTGGAAATTGGTTGTGTTCGTCATGTTACCGACATTGTTCAGCTGCGGACGGTAGCGGTGTAAACGTGGGGCATTTTTTAGGTGGGCGACATCCAAGGGTCTAAGGTCCTGGTGACGGGCGAGGAGTGAGGTCACAAAGCGCTTAGTAGTATCATGGGACTTCAGGACGGACGTCAGCGGTCTTGGCATTACTGCATTGTCAAGCTTAGTAAAATTCACGCTTTCCCAGCTAATTCCTTCTGCCCTAGTGTTCCGGGCGGAAATAATATTCCACGGAGAGACATGTGTGCGCAATTCGAAAGCTCACCCAAGCGACCCCGACGCAGGTTGTACCGGACGAGTTCCATCGTTTCGTCGGTCGGCATGAGGCACCGGCTAGGATCGTGAAGGTTCTGCTGCTTGACGTATTCTTCGAAAGCCGGGTCACCGCGGAGAGTAATTTGTGGATGGCGGAGAGTACTCTCTGGTTGAAATGTGTCATCGACCTCGCCGAACCCTCGCCAACGAATCTGGAAATATTCGAATGAAAGAATTTCCTGGAGAACTACTATTGTTGGCTGTTTTCCCAGAAAAGTGCTGCTTGAAGACCAATAAGATCTCGGCGGACACATGTCGCGGGGTTCCTCAGTGCAGGGGTCGTGCGTTCAGCAAGCGTGAGGGAAGCAAAAGGTTCTTTCGAGATTTAGAAGTTGCAAATTTGTTTCGGTCGCCGCAGGCGCCACTCCCGAACGACTCTGGTGCTTGCATGTTGTCTCTAACAAGGCCTCCATCAACATGCGCGGGGGCCGGAATTCAGGGGCCCGGCGCCACTTGTTGAAAATAATGGATTATGATTCTTTTTTTCTTTCTCTCTTCTTTTACGATTGCGAGTCGTTCGTGGAGTAAAACTACTAAAGCAGCGAAAACGAGTCAGAATGACTCAGTTCCTACTGTGAAATGCGTAGTAAACAAGTGGCTCGGGTAAAGGGGGGGGGTCAAGTTATACCGGGGCCGTTCCCCGCACAGAATCCCCCCTGCCCGCGGGAGCAAGCTTTCTTAATTCTTTTCGTTTTTAAAGTGCCGGTGAGTTTTCCCAGTAACGTAACGGTTACCACTAAAATCAAGTAGAAAGATTTACCCGGTACAACACAGTTTCAGGCGTATAGTCCTGTTCCAGTAAACCACCTCGGATCTGCCAGTGATCCTTGAACATCGCGTCCTTCTTGAGCTTTGCTATCATTTCAGAAGCCCTAGATGTGGCCTGAGCCTTGGTCTGCGGATACATGGCTCACCTTCCATGCTCGACGATACGTTCGACTACGTAGACCTCTTGTGGGGTCTGTAAAGCCCTGCGCACAATGCAGCGCACCTCGAGTCCGAGCCCGACCTCGAGGATTCCTCGGACTCGGACTCGGACTAGAGGTGCGTACAATGCGTGGACAGGACTCGAGGTCGACCTCGAGTCCCAGGACACGGACTTGGACTCGGACTCGGACTCGGACTCGAGGTGCCACAATGCGTGGACAGGACTCGAGGTCGTACTCGAGGTCTGCATTAGAAGTACATTGTAGTTTACCGCTTACAAATGTGGACACAACACATTCGGAGGATGTATTTGAAGAGTTAATATATATATACATCGTTTATATATTATATTGTATAATTGTATTATATATTTAAATAATATAGGATATAGGACAAATCGTAATGCTCCTCAATGTCGTCCAATGCCGCGCATTTTGTGGTTTGTGATTGTGAATCGCAATTTACGATTTATTAGGGCACATTTCTAGGCATTCTGGTGCTTAGCAAAAGTCGGTTTAAGAAAAAAAATTGACTTTTATGAACCACGGGGGGGGGGGTACCATGCACTTCCGACCGAAAAAAATCCAAAAAATTTTTTGTCGCTAAATCATTTATGTCTCGGAACGTAAAAACGTAATTACAACAAACTCCGTGAAGTGGGCCCTTATCAAAAGTGAACCTCGGAAAAACACGTATAACTTTTTAGCGAGGGATCCAATCGAGACGGGAACCGCTTTGCTCGACTGAGAATTAAATCCTGCATCGTGCACATACTCTACCCGATCGAAATCGGTTAACCCTACAGACCTCAAGACCACCTCGAGTCCTGACGAAAACAAGTGTACCTCGGATGAACGTGCATACCTGACTTTTTTCTGGGCAGGCCAAATACGCTAAAACCATGAAAAACGAGTTCCAAAACGTTAAAAATGGTATGTGCCTCGAAAACCGCATCGAAATCGGTCAAGAACGATCCCCACAGACCTCGAGTCCTGAAGAAATTTTCAAAAAATTTGAAATTGATCTCGAATCCGACCTCGAGTCCGTCCTCGAGGACATGTCCGCGCATTGTGCGCACCTCTAGTCCGAGTCCGAGTCCGTCCTCGAGGACGGACTCGAGGTCAAATTTTATTGTGCGCAGACCTCGAGTCCGAGTCCGAGTCCTGGGACTTGAGGTCGACCTCGAGGACATTCATCGGCTGCAAGTCTACAGTTATGGCCGGAGCCGGGGCTGGCCCCGCACGTCTGTCGGAGCCGGAAACCCTTGACGAGCAGGGAACAAACATAGACACCGGAAAAAAAGACAATTTTTGGACACAACGGCTTCTAACAGACCAAAAAATGAGCGAAATTCGACAAAAATAAACAGTTTTTCCACAGTTAACACTACGCGTACCGCAAGAAATGGCTTATTTCGTTGCACACGGCCATTCTGGATCGTTCCTCATCACTCATTCCCATGCTTTCTACTTTACCTCAGGTCCTGCATCTCCGCTCTCGTCCATCTCCTCGTCAACCTGCTGCTCCTTCAGCGTGAGCCGTGAGGTCACGTCATGCTCCTCGTCCTCATCTTCCAAATCGTCGCCCTCGTCGCTCTCGTCGCTAGAGAGTTCGTCTACGTACATCTCTTCGTCCTCCGACGAAGAAAGGTCCTTAAGTCATACATTCTGTTCACGAACATACTTCTACGAATCTTCCCGGGACACGCAGGCAAAACCAACCGCAACTTTTTTTCTGGATCACTCCCGCATGAGTGCTAATTATCCAAGGGCCACGGAACCGAGGACAATATCGTTAAAATGCTGCGGAAGTCTCCGAAATTCCCTCCAACTCAAAGCTTGGGAATACTACCAGTCCGAGTTTTTCAAGTTCCTAAAATGCTTACCATTTGGGGGGGGGTCCGAAATAAAAAAGCCAAACAAAGTGACCTAAACGTCTTTATTTTTTCGTCCTCTTCGGTGGAAAATTGAATTGGTCTGGAGTTCAAGTCACTTCGTTCGAGCAAAAACCCGCTGCAGGGGAAACAGTGCTTAATGTTCCTATATGCCCGTTTGATGCAATACTTCCTATCTTCTTTTGGCCAAGCGCGAGTGAACTTACACATTTCCTCCTCGATGACTCCGAAGCTTTTCGACAGTGACGCTTTTTCGGCTTCTCGGAAAGATCAATGCTGATTGGACCGAGTATCGCAGCTTGCCGTGCGGCACTAGTGAGCAATTCTTCAGGGGAAGACATAGAGATTTGCGAAGTCGATACCTCCGACTCTAAAGCGGTCATTCGCAGTTTTCCTTTAAGCTGGGGGACGGGTGGTGCGCTGGGTTGTATTGGTTTCGGTCCTGAAGTGTCTGCACCCACTGCACACCTTGAACAACTATAAAGACAATTTCCGTGAGGCCGCGAATTAACATTACTCTGATGCCCACTGGCCCCTTTCCGCCGCCGCCGCTCACATGTCCTTCTTAGGACACGTCGTCTAACGTGTTGGCTGCCTCGGAATCTCACATTCCTAAGAGCGATTCCACGTCCAATGCTGACGTGGCCGTAAGCGGCGTGAGCCTGCATTGGTCCTGTCGGGAATCACTTATCTGTTCATTTGTATGATACTCGGGTAGTAGACGGGCGCCGTTTGTCGTCTTAGGAATGTCCGAAGGCTATGTTGAATACACTTAGCATTTGTTTCTATTTTTGGTTCAGTGCAACATACTTCTTCGAGTCTTTAATAACAGAGCTTCAGTCTGGAGCACCCATTGCATAATTTTGAGATAGACATTTATGACACACAAACTTCTTTGTTGTCTTCTTTACTTCTCAGCGATTCGCAATCGGACGGGAGGGTCGCAGCTTTTTGCTAGAAAGCAGCTAGAAGGAAGCGGAAGGAAGAAAAGCGAGAATAAAACATCCGCGATCGTGGACACCGTGGCTTAATGAAAGACAGTCAGCGACCAGAAACTAATCACCAATGGGTTTAGGAGAGTGCTCGAACCCTCGCCCAACCACCGCGGAGGGATCCAGGAACGGCAGCCGTTCCCGTGCCCGTTTTTACGTAAGGGGGGGGGACCCTTTGGCGAAGACAAAATTCGCAAAAGCATGCATATTTTGTACAATTTTTAACTTTTTTTCTTTAAATTTTCCATTGTTTGCTCTTTTATGCTGCTGAAACCACAATAGCTTAAAAGCTAATGGCCAAAATGCCTGCTCTGATGAACTTTTTCTATGAAAATACGGATTTTTGGGCGTATTTTTGGTTTGGAGAACGGACGGGTAACGGGCCGTTTTTTGGCACGGGAACGGGGAACGGCACGGGAGGGGGTAGCACGGGAACGGGGAACGGCACGGGGGGTGGGTCTTACCGAACACTACCCCAAATACTGTTTACGATGTGTTGTTTTGCGTTGTGTGCGCGGATGCGCAAATTCAAGACGTTAATGCTACCGGAGTCAGTTCCTATGCAACCACCGGGACACAAGGACCAAGACCAAGATCAAGCACTGAAAAAAAGGTATAAAAACGCAAGACTCGCCGTAGCAGTTTTAAGAGCTGCCCAGCTGGCACCGTCGACCCACTGCAGAAGGCAAACGTTGAGTTTGAGACGTACCTCTCGTCGAAGCTCTCCCAGGAGTCCGACTCCTACAAGTACTGGCACGAACACAGATCGACTTTGCCGCTCCTTTACGCACTGCCTGAGCGCTAGCCCTCGACTCACGCTACATCAGCTGAATCGGAGCGCATGTTCTCTACAGGCACCGCGATTTTCACTTTTCTTCGCCAACGCATGACCGGACCGACCTTCCAGAAGCTACTATTCCTCTCTCGCAACATTGGCGTTGACGGCTTCAGAGAAATTGGCGAATAAAATTTATTGGATTATGACTGTTTTGTTTGATTATTCTTATGAACAAAATGCGGCATGGGTGGAATTTTTTTCGAGACCGGGACCAAGACCAAGACCCGCCCATCTCTGCCGTAAACCAGTTACCATGCAATGAACGTTCTCTATTCGAACTATTGGAATTGGGTAGCTTCGACACTAGACCAAATACCCTTATACGTTCAGTTCTGCTTGAGTACTGCGAGGAACACTACACCCAACCCGCTAGTCTTGCGGAGGAGGATGAAGGCCTCCAGCTGTTCGGCAGCTAACCTCATTTCGTGAAGAAGCCATCATTGACATATTTCTAAAAAATTTTATTAGCAACCTTCGAGACGTACCCACAAAGCGCTGACATGACTGCGACGTGTTCAAATGCGCCGTAGGGCATATATCGCCGAAAATGGAAAGAAAAAGGGGAAATGCGAGAAAAATGGCAAACTATGAATCTGGTTAAAGCGACTCCGTACCGTCGAACGCGAGAAAGGCACGATGGAGGAGCGCCGAAGTCAGATATATTCCAACACATTCTACTCCAGCAGCATCCATCGACATACGTGCAGACGATTTTTTTTGTATTCAGTATTCATTCCCTTGTCGTTTAACTTCCTCTTCTTGAACCCACTCGTACGGATTTACATCCCTACGTGATTCTTCGCTGCTACCGTGTACGCATGTCATGCTTTGTGCGACAAAAAATTACAATTTTCAGGCGCCAGTAAGTAAACTCTTGGGGAAGTCGGCTGCAACGAACCGAAAATAAAACCTAAGACTAAAAGATAATGTATTCAACAAAGCCTCGAGCATTCCTCAGACGATGAACGGCGACGGCCATTAGTGTTGTGGCTTAGCACATACAGTTGTGTGGCGCATAAGAAAGTAGGCGAGCGCTGACGTGGTCCACGATTGCGAGGACCAAGTCAGCGCTAGGACGCCTTGATCGAATGCTAGGGTCCACAGTCCACAAGTGGTATGCGCGTTAGGAGACGTGGCGTAAGAAGAGCATATATGTAACCCAACAACATACGACGATAACAGGACCAATCTGGGAGTGGGTTAATGTCAACTCACAGCTTCCCGAAAGTTGTTTAACTCCTTTTGGAACTCCCATCCTGCATCACTCGCGCCGAGCACATTAGAGAACAACAGACTTCGAGAACAACTGGTGTCAACCATTGAGCGAGTGGAGAAGCTAAAAGGCGAAGCGGCAAAACCGAAACATGATACTGAGATACACAACTCTTGCACGGCGCATCCGAGGGCGCCATATAAAGTGGCGTGCCTCTCGGAGTGAGTACTTTTGCCGGCGAAAATGACGCAACGGAGGTCAAGGACCGCAAGAGCGTAAGAGGACTAAGAACGGAAGAAGCGCAAACAAATTTTGATTTATTAGAACGCTGGAAACTAAACGTCGGCACCGGTACCGTATTGACTAGCCCCATACTCTACGCCGTACCGACCCTTCTCGTACCGTATTATGGTCATTTCAGTACTGTACAGGCCGGTAGAGTTCGGCCGTAGTACGGTCCGTGCTCGTTGTAAAATACCAGTGCCGTGCTGAAGTGCTGGACCTCATTCCGTGCCGAACTGACCCCTCCCGTACATTCTTGGGTTTTTGACAAAACAAAAAGATACCGCTTTTTAGATTCCAGGTGCACCCTGTTGCCGCTGCCGAGTCCTGGCGTTACTAACCAGGCGTTAGCGTTAACAAGTAGGCTTTGTCCGTAGGATAGGAAAACGCGAAAAACCTTGCAGTAACAGTTCAGATGCTGGATATAATCGACCTTTCGCAGCGGAAACCATTGATGCTCAACCTTCCCTACAAAACGGTACCAAAAGTTATGCGAAGCTCCAGATGGCTCACTCTATTTGGCGCCATAGTTTATTCGATAATGCAAATGTAGGTACTTGTCAGCATTCAGAAAAGTTCGGATTTTAGCCGATTTTCTTCCATACTTAGTCTTCTCGCATCTTCTGCGTCTTGACGTCAGAAGCGACAGTGTCGCCGGCACCTCTGTCTTCGAGAGGTTCCACCTTGATTCCGTCGAGGACCTTCTGTCCTTGCGGCACATCCGCTTCGGTCGGTACCCGTACAGCACCGATAGGGACTCGTGGCGGCGTAGGAAGGTTCGGCATTTGAAGCTTACCGACGCGAGGCGGTTGCGCGAGACCTGGCACGTTCGGCAGCGGAAGTGAGGGCCCATCTATAGGCTCCACCTTCACTGCTTCCAGTAAATGCGGCGTTCTTGGCATACGGGGAATAGACTGCGCAGCCGGCCGGTTATGAAGTTGTCGCGGACCAAGTGCACCCGGGACGCCAGGCCGACGAGGCTGAGAAGCCAACACCGGCACATCAACCGGGACGACTGGCGGTTGCGGCAGTTCGTCGACATTCGGAATCTGCGGCATTTCAGGAACGGCAGGCAGTTTCGGGGCTTCGACCGCTACCGGTAATGGAGGCACACCTGCGTCGTTTGCTGGAGCGTGGACGGCATTTCCGACAATTTGTCCTCGTGTATGGTAACCGGGTACTGGGAATGCCATGGAGGAGGCCAGGAGGCCCAGTAGAATTATAATAGAACAACTCATTGTTAGCGAAACTTTATCGGGAAGCTCGTGTATNGTACCGGGGGATATCGGAGGGTTAGGGGGGATATCGGAGGGTTGGTGGGGGGATATCGGAGGGATGGTGGGGGGAAAGGTAAAAGTTAGTGGGGGGAAGGTAAATTCTTACCCGGCCCGCATTGAGAGATT
Source organism: Aphelenchus avenae (assembly GCA_020875895.1). Taxonomy (NCBI): domain Eukaryota; kingdom Metazoa; phylum Nematoda; class Chromadorea; order Rhabditida; family Aphelenchidae; genus Aphelenchus; species Aphelenchus avenae. The sequence goes on from JNEY01000729.1 coordinate 21,541, forward strand.
TATTTCTCTTTTTTGAAAACAATCCTACTTTAACGGTTGCTTGTTCGGATACAGCGAAGCGCCGTGTGGGTTTTGAAGGTGAGAGTGCCTTGACAAAGTTTTTGAAGCTGGTTACAGTTCTTGTTTAGGAAGCTATAAAAAGTGCGTCCTTTAAACTCTGAGTTCCTCAACGTGCCCGAGCTTGTGACGCAAACTGACGCAAACACCCGCTCTTGCGCTATTCATACTGCAAACGACGCATAAAAAGCTCGGCACAACGTGCACTACGTTGCTGTCGCCATGACGTCCAGGCACCGTAGTAGCCTGATCTGCATATACGGCTGCATGCTCCAGTGTACGGGAACTTTGCTCCGGGAAGTGCACCCGAGCGTGGTCCCGAAATCGACTGCATCCTGAAGAGACAAACGAGTGAAGAACGTGCCATTGACGCAAGCGCGACGTCGGTGCACGGCGCGGTATACGGATGCTCAAGGCCCTTTGCTATCTCTCTTTAGCGCCGCTAGAGGTGCTTGCTGCGGTACCGGTCCTCTTCGCACTAATGCCGGACGAATTCCAAGTCTACTGGAGCAACATCACATCCGGGTTGAGCGCGTCGGACGCGCAAAATTGCTTGGACCAGTCGTGGGCTGCGGACGACGCAACCATTGTCTTCGGGTATTCGTACAGCGGGTCGTGCACGTACGGCAGGGCTATTCTCGGCTACCAGGCGAGAACCTCGACAGATCCGCAATACTGGCTAAGCTCTTCGAACTTGTGGCATGCCCTTTTCTTTGAAGCCATGCGGCTTTACGGTTGACGGCGCGGCTGCCAACTTATTGGGTAACAACTTATTGGGTAACTGCGCTTTCGGTAACGGGTGCACTTTCGGTAACTGTGCACTTTCGGTAACACGCTTTCGGTAACTACGATATGCACTTTCGGTAATAATGCGTTTTCGGTAACTGCACATTCGGTAACAAAAAATACCATTTCGGTAACGAATAACAATTTGCAAACTTCATGTATTAGCATTGCCTGAAATCTGCATATTGCTTTACACCGTTCAAATGTGCGCGCCGGGTTATAGATTTGACTGGATTCTTCGCAAGAAGAAGGAGCACGAGGAAGGATACTTTGCGAAGAAGGCCGCGACCGGGTTCAAGGCGGACTTCATCACAAAGAAGAAAGCACTCGAACTTGAGCGCATGGATGACGAAGCGCGTGCAGGCAACGACGTCAAAGCAAATGCCGACGCGCCGCGCAGTGGTACTCCTCCTCCGTCTTCGAGCAATAAAGAGCCAAGCACCGAACCAGCGGTGCACTACAGAGTCGACACGATCAGTCAGGCGCTCGACTTGCCTAACCTTGGCAACGACGCTGCGCGAAGCATGACCGTTGCGTCTTCGATGTTTATGCAAGAGCTGCTTCAGCGAGCAGCTTTCGAGGCCGAACGTGACTGCAGTGCTAACAGGGCTCCCAGATCGCCTTCCCTGGGGGGGCGAAAAATCAAAAAATTTCTAATTTCAGACGCCGGACCTCAAATTTTCGATGAATTGTTGCCACGTAAGCCCAAAGATCGTTCTTGCGGCGCCTGCGGC
>JNEY01000729.1:59120-71354 GCA_020875895.1 Aphelenchus avenae
GGGGGGGGGGGGGGGGGGGTGGGGGTCGCCAAAAAAAGCCAAACAAAGTTACCTAAACGTCTTTATTGTTCGTCCACTTCGGGGAAAAATGCGAAGCGAATTGATCTGGAGTTCAAGTCACGAGCAAAAACCCGCTGCAGCGGAAACGGTGCTTACTATTTCTATATGCTCGTTTAATAAAGCGCGGGTGAACTTACACATTTCCTCCTCGCTGACTCCGTAGCTTTTCGAGGCTGGCGCTTTTTCGGCTTCTCGGAAACATCAATGCTGATTGGACCGAGTATCGCAGGTGCGGCACTAGCGAGCAATTCTTCAGGGGAATACATAGAGACTGAATGCGAAGTTGATACCTCCGACTCTAAAGAGGCCATTCGCAGTTTTGCTTTAAGCTTGGCGCCGGCGGATGGGTGGTCTCGGCCGAGATTCTCGGTGCTCTGGGTTGTAACGGTTTCGGTTCTGAAGTGTCTGCACCCCTCTGCACACCTTGAACACCTATTAAGATAATTTCCGAGAGGCCTTGAATTTAACCTTAACGCACTCCCACACAAATCCATTTGCCGTAGAACGCTCGCATGTCCTTCTTAGGACACGTCGTCTAAACGTGTGGGCCACCTCCGAACATCACATTCCCAAGTGCGATCTCAACGTTCAATGCTGACGTGGCCGTCCGCGGCCTGTACGCCTGCACTGACTCTGTCGGGAATCACTTATCTGTTTATTGGTATGATACCGGCTAATGGATACCTCCGGTTAGCATAGGAATGCCTTGAAGGCTATGTTGAATACATTCAGCTTTTGTTTCTATTTTTCGGTTCATTGCAACAGACTTCTTCAAGTCTTTGCTAACTCCAAAGAACGAAAAGAATTAAGCGGGTAGAGAGCTTCAGTTCGGGAGCACGCATTGTATGATTTTGAGATAGACTTTTATGGCACACAAACTTCTTCCGAAATACGCTTTACGATGTAGCTTCGAACAGTATTGAGACATTCGGGATACGGTCTCGAGCCCTGAGGCAGCGTTTTGCGTTGTGCGCGCGGATGCGCACATTCAAGTCGTTATTGCTACCAGAGTCAGTACCTCTGCAACGGATGCGTGCTGGAAAAAGGCGGCACCAGGCAGGAACCACTTGCATGAACCAAAAGCCATTTCGGTTTTTTTTAGCTTTATGACAGCAGCAAGCCGTAAGCCTGTTACCACGCAGGGAAGGTTCTCTATTCGAACTATGGAATTGGTTAGCTTGGACACCGGACCAAATACCGTTTTACTTCAGTTCTGGTTGAGTACTGCGAGGAACGCTACACCCAACCCGCTAGTCCTGCGGAGGAGAATGAAGGCCTCCAGCATTTTAGCAGCTAACCTCATTTCGCGAAAAAGCCTTTTTTATAGCCCCTTTGACATATTTCTTAAAATTGTATTAGCAACCTTCGACACGTACCCACAAAGCGCTGGACTGACTGCGATTTCTTCAGATGCGTACTCTACGGCATCTAACGCCGAAAATGGACAGAAAAAGGGAAAATGCGAGAAAAATTGCAAACTATGAATCTGTTAAAAGCGACTCCGTAGCGTCGAACGCGAGAAAGGCACGATGGAGGAGCGTTGAAGTCAGATATATTCGAACACGTTCTGTTCCAGCATCATCCGTTGGCAAAAGTGTACACGGTTTTTTTGGGATTCAGTACCATTCCCTCTGTTGTTTAACTTCCTCATCTTGAACCCAACCCTATGGATTTACATCCTACGTCATTCTTCCTTGCTGCCCTGTACGCATTTCATGCTTTGTGCGACAGAAATTACAAATTTTCAGGCACCAGTAAGTAAGTGAAGTCGGTTGCAACGAACCGAAAAGGCTAAAAGATAATGTAAACAAAGACTCGAGCATTCCTCAGAGGACGAAAGGCGACGTACATTAGTAGAGTGGCTTATCAATCAGCACGTTCAGTTGTGTGGCGCATATGAAAGTAGGCGTGCGATGAGATCCACGATAGCGTGGACCACGTCAGCGCTAGGACGTCTCGATGGAATGCTAGGGTCCACAGTTCATCAGCGGAATGCGCGTTGGGAGACGTGGTGTAAGAAGAGCATGTAAGCCCAACGTACGACGGTAACGATGCCCATCTGGTAGTGGGTTAAGGGTTAACTCACGCCTTCATGGAATGTTGGCATCAAAACTAGTGTCTCCTCTATGAAAGAGTACCGAAAGTGATGCAAAGCTTGCTATGGCTTACTATACTGTGCGCCGTTTTTATTCAATAATGTACAGATGCGTAGGTACCTTGTGAATCTTCGGAAAAAGTTCAGGTTTTAGCCGATTTCTTCATACTTAGTCCTTTCGCATCTTGAGCTCAGAAGGGACATTGTCGCCGGCACCCGCACTAACTTCAGCATCCACGTCCAGTTGAGTATCCGGTGCGTGCGGGACAGGTACGTGTGGAACATACGGAAATGGGTCTTCGAGAGGCTCCACCTTGACTCCATCTAGGACCGTCTGTCCCTGCGGCACGTCGGCGGCGATCGGGACCCGTACCGCACCAATCGGAACTCGTGGCGCCGCTGGGAGGTCCGGCACTTGAAGCTTACCGCCACGAGGCGGTTGCGCGAGACCTGGTACGTTCGGCAGCTGAAGTGCAGGCGGATCCATAGGCTCCACTTTCACGGCTTCCAGTAAATGCGGCGGTGTTGGCATACTGGGAATAGGTTGCGCAGCCATCCTGTTTGTTGTGTAGTTGTCGCAGACCAAGCGCTCAGGGGACGCCAGGCCTACGAGGCTGGGAAGCCAACACTGGCACATCAACCGGTAGGATGGCTGGTTGAGGCAGTTCGTCGACATTCGGTATCTGCGGATGATCACGAACGTCGGGAAGTTCCGGGACGTCGACGGTAACCGGTACTGGAGGTAGACCTGCGTGACTGTACGGGGCATTTTTAACGTCCGCTATGCGTGGGAGACCAACGGATGGTACAGGGAGGGCCGCAGAGGAGGCCAGGAGGCCCAGTAGAATTATGACGGAATGACTCATTAAGGCGAAAAGTTATCAGTAAACCAATACATTTGTCCCAAGAGTCGAGGTTATATACGCTTTACGACCGTCGTTTAGGAAGACCATGAGACAAGGGGACCGGAAGCGACCGCCTGCTCAAATATTATTCACTTCCGGATGACTCCCACGTCATCCCAGTTTGGCTAAACAATTATTGTCTTCAGCGTTAAAGTGCAAATGGGTCTCTTCTGCGTGGGAGTCGAGTACTGAACAATCTTTTCGCTAAGGTAGGACACAAGCATGGAAACGAAAATATTTACGCCATTTTATGATAGCGCTATGTAGTCGCCATACTATCAATTTGGCGTGGGCAAAACGGTAACCTTTGTTGGTACTAGCCGCCTATGAATGCATCGCGCATTGGGGAAGATCAACGTCATAATTCTGAAGAATTATTTATGTTGCTGAAGTTCAGATATTACTAAAAAACCATCTTTTTATGTGTCCTCTCCTTTAAAAAAGTAATCCTCTTTTTTAAAATGTGAGTTGCCTGTGCGCATATGTGCGGTCAAATCGGGCTACATAGCAGCTGAGAGCTATAAATATCCGAGAATCCAGTGACGTGGCATCAGTCTCCGTCAAGCGGTCACAGCATTCCGCTGCTGCTGGGATTGCGAATAATGCGCTTTTTTGTAGCGCATATGGAATGACACGACGAAGACAAGAGCAAACGTTTGATGGCTTTTATTTCCATCTTTGCTGAATTTTTTAGTTCTTAAAGCTGGGAAGGCTTATGCTATTTGATTTGTCAGTTTATTCAACGGATGATGATGTTCAGAATGTAAGTTGCTGTAAGAAGCACCTGTATTTTTTGGTAAAGGTTTAGTTCCCCCTCCACCCCCCCCCCCCGCCCCCTCTGTTGGCCCTACAGTGGGCCAACTTTATTCTAGCACTATACTACTGCCGGTATTTGTTATCTATTCGCTGAAAATACCTTGTTCGGTGAGGAGAATAGTATTCGCAGAAAAAAACTGTCCCGCGCAATCCTCTAATTAGAGCCCCGGGTCTACTAATACGCCCACGCCGAGGACAGAAGTGTGCGTATCACGCATGACGGTCCTAGTTGTTAATCTCTCCAGTCGCTGAAAGTTCTCGGCGGCGTTGCGTGGAAACCACGGTCCTTGTGCATACCGCATCGATTAGCACCCAAAGAACTATACCCACAATTCCGGCGATGACTCCCTACGGTTTTAGCATTTTGGTGCTTGGTTCCGTTCTTTCGCTTGCGGACGCTGATTCTACTGCGGAAGCAAGGTACGTCAAGGAATTTTAAAGCATAGTGGACCTGTTAGCGAGCAAAGTTCAGTCCCAGCGCACGAGGGTTAAATAGATTCCGGTCATAGCCGACTAAAACGATACATACCTACGTTGAAAGAGCAAATGAATTTTACTAGGAATTCACGTGTGCTTGCTTTTACGTGACACTAACGGCGGTAGGAAAACGGCCGAAGTGATCACGTTGCGCCGAATCTCAGGCCCCGTGCGAGTGGTTGTTCGTCGGTCTTAGGCATGTTTTCTCACTTCCACTTTTTTGAACCACTTCCTCTTCCACTCCAAAGTAACAACTTCCACTGCCCTTAAGGCAAAAGTTAACGGCTCCAGCCAGCCAAAATCAGGCCTTTATTGGCGCATCATCGAAAAAATCAAAACGTAAGGTGTCGGTTCAAGTAAACCAAGTTCAAGTAACCGTTCTTGTTAAGCAAACGGTCCTTGGTGCGACCTTTTTGTCCTCCGTCAAGAGCCCGCAGTGCTAAAACCCTTTTCGGCGGCTGCCGACGTAGCGTGAGCTGCAAGGTACGTGTGGGCTAGCATGCTAACGCCCGGATAGGCCAGGTGGCAACCTCCGCACCATCGAGGGCCTTCGTTGGACCTCGGGTCACAGGCCTTCCTAGGGACCACGAATTCCCGAGCGGTGGCAGTCAACCAATGGTGCAGGGGCCTTGTATGGTAGCCGAGAGAGTCATAGCCTAAGACGTGGCGGTTTCGAGGCCCGCCGCAAGCGACATCAACGAAAATTTGAACTGAATTTTGAGAAATATAGTGAAAATTTGCTTTGGCGACGCCTGCGGCGACCCAAAAAAGGGCTTGGTCCCCCTGGTAGACGAAAAGCGGAAGTTTTCTAGGAAGTGGAACTATAACTTTCACTTCCACTTCCCTTGAAAGCAAAATTGACCACTTCCAGTTCCACCTCCGGAAGTGGAAGTGGGAAAACACTGGTCCCCGGCTAGCATGATGCAGGACTAACGTACGTACATGTTTCTTTAATAAAACCCGCTCCAAAAAGGTATGTAGAAATAAACGTAGTGTAAAAAGGCTCCACGGTTATGAAATTTGTAGAATTGGTTTATTTTAGCGAGTGTTCGTTAAAGTTTCCCCGGTGGTCACCTTCGAGCTCCTCGAAAAGCAAAGTGTAGTCGGTTAATGCTTGTCGATAATGAAAACGCCATGCGTATGCGTATGCTTACAATTCACTCCATTTCCATTCTCCCATTTGCAAAACTTTTCATGTTTATTCTCCGCGTACTTATAGTTCATTTTTAGACGCATGTTTCTGCACTTGAAGAACGCCGCACGTGAGACCGGCATTTGGAAGCTTCAGACAGATGTATGCCAACGGCTGCGGAACGGCTTCATTCGTCACTTAGAGATGCGAGAAGAGGTTAATTACCGTCGCCACCTCGATGGTAACGACGGGAACACAGCGTTGTAAGGGTGCACAAGCTACGTCATCTTTGCGAAAAGTGGGGGAGGGGGTCTGATCTTGATTAGGGGTTGCTGCGGACGTGGAAGGGAGTAAGGAAAAATATAACTACGTCGTCCCAAACACTAAGCGAAAAGATCGTCAAGTTCGCAGATTTTCAGAGTGTCTGTCAGATTTTTGCCAAAACATTATTCGTGCCACCCTTGAACGTTTATTTTCCCGGCTTATTCGGCTCTGAGTTCAAACGTCGTTTACGCATACCGTATTTCTTCTAATACAGCTCCGGCTCTAATAGAGCCCCCCCCTCTCAAATAGCCCCCTCGGAGAGGCCTTACGAAAAATATAGCCCCACCCTCTAATAGAGCCCCCCTCTAATATAGCCCCACCACCACAAAATTTTCGAGATATGCCTACAATGAGGTTCGTTAGAGGTAGTTAAAACATAATTAGCAGTGCAACAATGCAGAGCATGTCTATTAAACGATGACGGCTCCACTTCAGACCATTTTTTACTTTATCATGTTCCTCCGCGTAACATGTCTTTGACTTGCCTTTACTTTTTTTCGTCATGTTTCTCTCCGTAACATATGTTTGGCTTCCAGGTAGTGTTTACCCAAAGTCCCAGTTACTTACATTTTTACCTACGAAGAAAGCATGTTTAAACAGCATTTTTCAGCAAATGTGCCGTTCTGAGATTGAGATTTGCGACGTGTATTTTAGTTTTTGGGCCGCTACACTTTAACAAAAGGGGAACCCCTACTGGCTGTTTCAGATGTGACTGACATTACGTTTCGGCGCATGTAAAACACTGTGGGATAGTCGCCATGTTTGAAGAAATTTAGAGTATTTTGATTAAAAAAATACCCAATTCTTGATGGAATTGTTGCTATTGAAAGGCTTTTTTCGTGGGCTGCGCCTGCGGCGGGCATTTGAAAATTAGAGCCCCACCCTCTAATAGAGCCCCACCTCTAATATAGCCCCCTCGGAGAGCCCCTACGAGAAATATAGCCCCAGGGGCTATATTAGAAGATAGTAGAAGATAGAAGATATATTTACCAGGGGCCTAAGCTAGAAAATAGTACCTTCTAGGATAAAATGACCGTGTAAAATGTTTTGGTGGCGTCATGTGATAGACGAAGACGGGGATCGAGGGTCTTGCGACGGGCCGAAGACGAGAGTGGATGGAGAAAAGACGTGCGAGAAGGGGAAACCGTGGCGAACCATGATGATTACTAAACAAAATGTTGCAAGGGCTACACTGAAACTAATTTTTTTAGCGGACACGGGGTCCATGGTACAAGCGGAACAAAAGAGTGGTCACTGGAGATGACCGAGACGGGGTGGCAGATAGTTCAGTTTAATGGGTCTTTCAACGAAAAGGAAACTGGCCGATGCGACATCGCAGTCAGTTACCTCCTGCACTCTTCCTAAAAGGTGGAACTTTATAGGCCGTGGGCGACGAAGTGGTTCTTACCTTGCCACATTCGCCGCCGTTTATTTACATGTCGATGATGACCACGACCCCGCAACAACGGCATAGGCAACACAACATAGTTATCCTCAGCCGGTGGATTCACGGAGAGACGATAAAATTCGTTAGGTTTGACTAACCTTATAGAGCCATTTTAGTTGCACGCACGATCCCAACCTTTTAGGATATTCCATTGTCATATAGTCCTCATCGTGTCGTGGTATCGATGACTGCCTTGCCATTCAACACGAGTAGTGATATATTCACCTTTCTATCACTTGCTGAGATCGGTGACTTTGGACTAAGAGGTAAACCGACACGTCGTACAATGTTGCTGAATTTCCATCGTTCCTTTCTTTTTCTTCACATTTCCAGTGACGTTGTTACTAGCGACGTGTCGCAGTTTTGATGACACTATTTTGTTTACAGAAGAAGAACGTTATGCGACGAGTGGTCTGCGAGAACAAGAGCTGGCTAAAGATGAAGACGTATCTGCGCCCATAACGCCAACGGCTCCAAACGATTACAAAGCTAAAAGTACGCTGAAGGTGGCAGTTCTGTACGGACTCAACGCAGCAGTCTCGTTCCCACACAGTATAAGAAAACGTGTTCTTCTAGAAACGTCCGCTAATGCCTTTATACACCCCGCCTTCCCCGTCCGCTCAACACGGATCCGTCAGTTGAATCGGGCCGATGTTGGAATTAATCATATTTTTGACCGTTTAGGCTCAGATGAAGAATTTCTGGCGAAGGTAAGCACGACGACCTCCACATCTGGGCTCTATGACTACGTATTCTACGCGGTAGCTACCGCATTCATTGTCGCTGCTACGTGTCGCTACGGTGGGTCCGTCGTCGAAAAAATGAATGATTTGAGCAAACGTATTAGAAGCAGAATAAATAAATTTCAAGGCGGGATATTCAGAAACGTACTCGAGGATCGATGTTTTCAACCGTTTCAAAAACGCACGGCTCCTTGACGCTATACAGGAGAAGCAAGTCGAATGCGACCAGTTGCGCGACGCAAACGACGTACTCCAGAAAACCATCGAAACGATGCAGGAACGACTGCGATCGGTAGAAGAGGATTTTGTCCAGTTCAGGGAACACGGTTTGTCCTTTGTGCAACAATTTCGGACTTGGACTGTTACTCGTCCAAGTCAAGCTCCTGTTAATTAGACCTGGCATATGATCCCCATCTAACCCCCCCCCCCCCCCGGTACGTGGAGCCCGGGCGGTGGACCCCCTCCTGCGCCCTGAAGCCGGGCCGCGATCACGGCTCCATCGACCGGCCATGGCCACGGGTTGCCAGCTCCACTGTTAATGCAGGGGGGGTGGACTTTGGAGGCGCCATAGCGCTAGATTAACGTTACTCCCTTGCTAACACAGAGCGGGGATTGGGGAGGGCGTAGGTCTACACCTTCGAGTTCTTAACCTGACTGTTCTTACGATTTAGCGTCGGTCAGGGAATCTGAACTGCAGTCGGAAGTGGACAGCCTGCGCTCAACGGCCGAAGAACGTGCTCAACATTTACTTCTACTACAAGGTTGCAAGCAGTTAAAAGCAAATTGCCTCCAGTACACAACGACGTTCTAGAGGACTATGCGCAGGCCAGAGACATTTCCCGACGGAAGGAGTCAGCGTTGAAGGAACAGCTCGAAGAGCAATGCCTGATCAGCGAGTCTTTAAATGCTGCTGTTGAAGAGATGCAGCACCTCATAACGATGATGATCGAAGCCAACGAAGAGAGAGCAAGCGGCAGCTTACAAGCGGCGATACAAGGTACGAAACGGAGGGTAATCCTGAATAGTGGCGCATGAAGTAGGCTCTTGCACTTCCTGGTGATCGTACAGCCTTTTGCAGACACTGCTGCACATCGCGATGTCGCCGGGGAAGCTCCTCAAGCAGCCTTCCGTCCAGACGTCACTGTAGACCGGATAACCAGTGGGCTACCAGCAAATGCTACGGCACATGACGACAATGCCATTAAACGTTTTGTCACTGCAGTGTACGTCACGCTGTTTTCCGAGCCCCATGGCTACGACAGCCTTCCCAGGTTGCTGCACGATTTAAGGTACGCACGTGCATCAGGTCGTGGCATAACCGCAGGGGTGTATCGAAATTATCGGGTATCGAACTAATTTAAACAGAAAATAGAACCAAAAAATCTTTGGAAATCGGAACAAGTAAAAAATTTTACGACAGCGGAACAACAACAAAATTAGAGGTAAAGAATCGTAACAAAGTCATTGAAAAATCGATTCACGACATACCACTGGTTACGCGCATCAACTTGCAGAGAAGACTCGGGATTGGAAGGTGAAGCACTGGCAAGGGAACTGGGCTATGAGTCGTTCGAAGCTTTTCTTCATTCGCCTGAAATGGCTCCAAGAATCGTTCTTGGAGCACTTCCAGACGGACGTCAATGTTATAAAGTCTACCCAACTAAATGTGAATTGGAGCATTACGTCGCTCAGCAGCTCGGAACCGACTACGGGGACACAAGGTAGGATCGTTTACCCCGACGAATTAAACACGAGGTCGAATCTAGAAGAGCTCTGGCACGTCAACGCGAAGAGAATAACAAGCTTCGAAGACAACTGGCGTCAACCATGGAACGCGTGGAGAAGCTACGAGGCGAGGCGGCAAAACCGAAACCGGTGCTTGATACAAACACTGGTTAGTAAGAGCAGGATGTTTCAATGACAGGGTTGCACCTGGAGCCAAGAAAGGAGCAACTTTTTGTTGTATTTTTAAAAACAAAGAATGTTTGATTTTTCCTTTTTTGACTGGATGGACCGGAAGCATCTAGTGAAAACGGTTAGCCAGTCCCTTATGCGTTTTGCGGTTAATTAGCGGTCTACCGACTTGATCGTCTAGAGTTCCAACGACGCATCGATGAGCTGGAGAAGATGGTGAATTGCGGTATCTGCATGAGCCGACCCAAGGACATTGCGTTCGCATGCGGCCACACCTGCTGTAACGAGTGTTCTGTCAGGCACAAGCATTGCACGCTCCGCTGCCAAGATCAGAATGGAAAACCTTTAACGTCTAAGTATCGGATCTTTCTCTAAGCCGATGCTGGCAGCGCAAGGATAGAGGTTACTTCACTATTTCTGCGTCTTTATGTGTGAAAAATATGAAAGCATAGCTTCTGGTTGTCAGGTCTCTGCTAATTTTCTTCCAGTAGGTTTCCTCTGAAAGTCCACGTAGTCCTTACAAATCATGGATTTTTAACGTGAATGCTTCTTGTTTAAAATTTAAAAAAAAATCAGTTGTGTTGGTACCAGTCGTACATGCTTTTGAGTGGTTTCACAGATACGGGTATTACTCTTTCTATGCTCTAATGGAAATAACGACAAGCGGACCGACTTCCGTCTACTTATCATGTTCTCCATGGTTGATGTTGCGCTAGACGTGAAGACCATCATTTACAGCGGGAAATTACTTTGCTTAACGCCCGTAGGGATGAGTCAGAAAATTACGTGGAGCCTGAAAGTGCTTACAATTTATTGGGTACATTGGTATAGTAAACAACAGAATATAGGTACTTTACCAGCTCACCCAAAACGGGTACTTTTTATTTCGTTTCTTATTCCGTTCATTCTTCGTCTTCTCGATTCTCAGCTGCGGCATTACCGCCGACCAGCTTCGCCATCCACGTCCACTAGAGTGTCTGGTGCGTGCGGTACGGGAACTTGTGGCACTTCCGGAACTGCGTCTTCGAGAGGTGCCACCTTGACTCCATCGAGGACCTTCTTTCTCTGCGGCACATCAGCGGCGTTCGGTAACCGAAGAGCTCCTACCGGAACCCGTGGCGGCGTTGGGAGGTCCGGAATTTGAAGCTTACCAATATGAGGCGGCTGCGCATGACCTGGTACGTTCGGCAGCTGAGGTGCGGAACCGTCCAGAGGCTCCACTTTCACGGCTTCGAGTGAATGCGGCGGTGTTGGCATGCTAAGTACAGGCAGCGCAGAAAGGCGCTCGTGAAGTTGGCGCGGACCAAGTGCGCCCGGGACTCCAGGCCGACGAGGCTGTGAAGCGAGCGCTGGCACGTCAGCAGACATGATGGGCGCTTGCGGCACATCGTCGATATTCGGTATCTGCGGTAGATCAGGAACGGCAGGCAGTTTCGGGGCTTCGACGACTACCGGTACGCGAGGCACACCGGCGTCGCTTGCCGAATCGTGGACGGTATTTTCAACATCCGCTCCGCGTGGGAGATCAACGGGTACATGGAGTGCCGTAGAGGAGGCCAGGAGGCCAAGTAGAATTATGATGGAATGACTCATTGTGGCGAAAACGTATCGGGAAACTGGTACATTTGCCCTAAGCATCGAGCTTAAATAGGGCTAGCTATTGTTCAGAAAGGCACGAGACGCGAGGACCGGAAGCGACCGCCTGGTCAAATATTATTCGCCTCGGTGTGACTCCCAAATCGGCCCATTTTGGCGGATTGACTACATTGTTCACAGAGTTAAAGTGCAAATGTTGGGTTTCTCTTGCGTGGGAGTCGGTGTTTTGAACAAGCTATCCGCTGGGGGTAGGGCACAAGCACGAAACGAAAATATTTGCGCCTTCTTTTTGATAGTGCGGTAGTAGGCGTCAAACGATGTATATTGCGTGGGCAAAACGGTAATCCATTCGATAAGGCCAAAAAATGAAAAGGCGCCAATAAGATGTTTTTTCTTTTTGAAAGCAATCTCACTTTAACGTTATGCTCGTTTATGCTTCAGAGGCTTAGACTTCTGAAGGCGAGAGTGCACTGACAAGATTTTATGAAGCTGGTTACAGTTCTTGTTTACGAAGCTAAAAAGTGCGTCCTTTAAACTGTGAGTTTGTCAACGTGCCCGAGCGTTTGACGCAAACAGGCGCAAACTCCCACTCTTGCGCTATGCATACTGCAAACGACGCATAACAAGCTCGGCACAACGTGCGCTACTTCGCTGTCACCATGGCGTCTAGGCACCAACCCTGGCAGGGGGCCGGGGGGGGGGGGGGGGCCCCCGGGGGGGGGGGG
>JNEY01000730.1:43160-73818 GCA_020875895.1 Aphelenchus avenae
GTCGTAGCCGATGTGGCCTTCGTTAATATGTATGCTCACCAAACCTGCTTCTTCAGAAAGTTTTTAACTAAAAAGTGCATGAATTAAGCATTTAACAATAACAGATACTTTTAGACTGGTCCGCCACGACCATACTCTATAAAAGCTTTTCAACATACCTAGGATTAGGTATCAAAATTCGACGGGCGGTTACTGTTCAAATTTCCGATGCAACCGTAGCATCGTCTAACAAATGTCATCACTAACCAGTGCTGTTTTCGTTCCGTAAAGGATTGTTCGTGGACTCTTTCCTGAAGTGGCTTGCGTCAAGCGCCGGTTTCAGTCCTCGCGGTTCGTTCTTGAGCCTTTCCACTCGCTCCATTGTTGACGCCAACTGTCTTCGAAGCTTGTTGTTCTCTTCGCGTTGTCGAGCGAGGGCTCGTCTAGAAACATTTGCGTGTCGTCTCAGAGAGGCTAGCTATCTTACTTTGTGTCGCCATAGTCGGTCCCGAGCTGCTGCGTGACGTAACGCTCCAAATCAACTTTGGTCGGATAGACTTTGTAGAGTCGACGTCCATTAGGAAGAGTTCCAACTAGGATTCTAGGAGCCATCTCAGGTGACTGAAGGAAGGCTTCGAACGAATCGTAGCCCAGCTCCCTTGCCACGGCTTCGCCGTTTAGCCCCGAGTCTTCGCTAAAGTTGAAACGCACAACGGCATGGACGAATATTCAGATTTGGTTACCTTAAGTCGCGCAAGAGCATTGCAAGGCTGTCGTAGCCGTGGGGCAGAGAAAATAGCGTCGAGTACACTGAGTTGACAAAGCGTTGTATGGCATCACGATCAGGTGCCACAGCTTCCGTTTGTACCGTGTTCGTTATGGGGTCCACAGGAATGTCTGGAAGGGAGGCTAGCTGACGAGCTTCCGTGGCGACGTTTCGTTCTGGAGCCGTATCTACAAGAGCTGAAGGATTGTATTGCAGTGCGTTGGAAGGATTATTTCGGGAATATACTTATTTTTCGTAGGGTTTGGTGACGGCTTTTCTTGTTCATGCATTACTGAGTACAGTCGGAACCAATAAGTGAGTGCAGGAGGCAGTGGGTACCCGGCTTCGGATTCACATTTTGGATCCAACTTAGGACTCGGACTCGAAACTACTTGGAATTAGACTTAGTCGCGACCCTCTCCCGTAAAGCGCGCAAAATTCCTTAAAATGAAAAATGTAAATTATGAAAATAGTTAAAATATTTCTTGAAAATTTAGCGATTTTTGGGAAAAAATTGGTCATCTTTTGGCTAAGCAACGTGGAGGTCCACGACGCCGTGGTCAGGGTACGCCCGTGGCGTGGTCCCATTGTGATCCCAAATTACGTTACGCATCAAATCAGGGGCGTAGCCAGATCAAAATTTCGGGGGGGGGGGGGGCAGGCGTAAGCGGGACGGACCTTACATTACATTTACATTAAAAATTTGCCCTGGTCCCCCTTAAAAAAACCGAAACGACCCGCCTTCGGCGGGTCGTTCGGGGGGGGGGGGGAGGGGCACGTGTCCCCTTGCCGCCTGGCTACGCCTCTGCATCAAATTACAGACGATTAGGTCCATTCGGGTTTAAAACTCGATTAATATCTGACCTGGCACGACCATCTGTAGGCGCTCGGTCGCTATTGCATCGTTGGCTTCGATGATCGTCGTTATGAGACGTTGCATCTCTTCGACAGCATCGTTCAGAGACTCGCAGATCAGACACTGCTCATCGAGACGTTCCTTCAATGCCGCCTCCTTGCGTCGGGAAATTTCTCTGGACTGAGCGTAGTGTTCTGAAACGCCGGAAGAGTTCCAAGGCCGATTTTGGGTCGTCTAACCTTGTAGCAAGCGTTCGTTTTGAGCGAATCCTTCGACCACTGAGTGTCGATTCTGCAGTTCCGAATTCAGTGCCACCTCCCTTAGCGACGCTAAAATCAGCCTTAATTATAATAATCAGTCGCGCCTTAATAATTAATATTATTTCTTAAAATTAAAGTTAAATTTAAAATTATTTTTTACAATTATCATTAATATTGTTGTTCAAATATTATTTAAACATTATTTTGTTGGGACAGACCTTGTTGCTTGGATTCTTCGAGCTCGACAATATTCTCTTCTGCCGACCGTAGCCGTTCCTGCATTGCTGCGAGGGCTTCGCTGAGTACGCCGTTCGCGTCGCGCAACTGGTCGCATTCGACTACCTTGCCATGAAGAGCGTCTGCGAGTTGTGCGTTTCTGATACGATTGAAAATGTCGGTACTCTGGTACACCCCTGAAAATTTGGCCGAAAATACATAAATTGTTTTACTTACTCCTGCTCATCTCCTTCAGTGTCTCAACGACGATTCCACAATACCAACATGCCGCAACGACGATTAAAGCGGTAGCTATCGTGTAGTATGCGTAGGCATGCAGGCTGGATTCGGACGTAGTCGTGCTAACGTGGTGAACCAGAACTTGTGGAGCTGCGTCTAAAGGAAGCAAAAATACGATTTATGCTGACGGGAAGTATTTCGCTCGCAAGAGTTCCTTGCTCAGCATGCCGACTGAAACAAGCCGTCGAGAGCCAGTGAGAAGACATTGCTGGGTCGATTATTGCAGGAACTGGACTTCGGGGGCTCCCCCCAGTGCCGAGCTCCATTCAGTTATGACCGCTGCCCGTGCCGAGCAGGGCCGTGCTCCAGCACGAGGCCGGAATTTTGTCGTTGCGTGCACGGCACGGCGCCGTCACACGGTTCGAAAAATCTCCGGTTTTCTGCCTCCATTAGTAGAAGAGACAGTCCGGAAAACACAAACCAACATCATCGACCGCGCATGTTCTGAGGTTGAAGAACGAGTCACGATACCCACAACACAATTCTCGAGGAAATTTTTTTTTGAAATTTAGGTAATCGGAAAGTGTCCCAAAATCTGCTCGATTTTTTAAAAAGAAACTTTTCCTCCATTTGAGAATTTTCTTTAAATTTTGCCCTTAAGGTAGGCACGAAAACAAGGAGACGTCTTCGGCCTCTGCCGTCCGTCCCGCCGTCACGTGCTTGCGGAGCGAGCACGCTCGTCCGTGCCGTGCCGTTCCCCGTCACGTGCGAAACGGCACGGAGTGGAACATGGCTCGGCATGGTCCCTAAGTCTAGCGGGAACTCAATCTCTTCCATTATTTGGCGCTTAACTGAAGCTTGACGGTGCGCTTGCGCTCGGCGTGAATCACGGGCCTTAAGTGGTTGCTCAGGCACCTGGAAATATCGCAGAAAATACCGTTGCGTCGGCGAAGGCGATTCGATCGTTCTCGGGCGTCGGATCAACCCATTCAATTCCACGCATTTTGAAATCCCAGGCCAGGGGCCTGTCATCAGAAGGTCTCCTCACTACAATGTTTCATGAGCTTCGGATTTCGTGGGCAAAATCAAGCGCTCTCACATGTGACCAATTTAGCGTGCTGCACGGACGCAGGCATGCTGACGTCCACTTCTTCTTGTTCATCTTCTGCTTCCTTTTCAACTTCATCTTCTTCATCGTCGTCTAAAGGAATCAGAAATGCGATTTATGCTGCGGGAGTGCACGGAAGTGTTTTCTTGTTCGGCCAGACGAAACGAAAACTGGCGTAGAGAGGAGTAGTCCGGTATTGTTGGGTCGTTTAAGGAACGCTCAGGAATGACTTGGACAACAGAGGGGGACGGTAGGTCATTGTCCACAAAAGGCTACAATATTTGGTCCTTGAGGGGTGTCTACCAGGGCTGGGGACTCTCCGAAAAAAACCAGATCCAAAGCAACCTCCAAAATCGAAACCAAATCCAAATCCAAATCTAAAGCAAAACGACCAAATTTCCAAATCCAAATCCAAATCCGATTTTTCGAAGCTTGCGAAACTCTGTGGACTCATTACAAGGACATGCTCTTCCTCAAGAACGTCAACTAAATCGCTTTAATTTGCATTCACGACATTACTTTTTGCGATCTTCCTTGGTCAATAAAAGGTTCAAGCTTCCAAACTAGTTGGTTAAAAGATTTGGAAAATTGGTCCGATTTTCGAAAACCAAATCCAAATCCAAATCCACAGCAAAACGACCAAATTTCCAAATCCAAATCCAAATCCGCAGCCCTGGTGTCCACGTGGACAAAAGCGCTAGATAAAGTGGCCCGCAGCTTGGCGTTACCAGAATCTCACACTATTTTGCAGATTTGCGTGCTTTTAGTTTGGTTTTCCAGTGGCGCCGAAAAGTAGCTACAAAGGCGCTTTTGCGCCTCAGGATATAGAGAGATATGGGGGTCTGGGAGACTTGGCGGATGTGGGAGAAAAATTTTTTTTGAAAAAATATAGAAGAAAATTTAAAAATTATGGGTCAGCTTTCACCCCCCCCCCCCCCCCACCCTAACCAACAGATCCCCGTTCCAAAAAGATTTTCCGTTCCGCACTGACCCACCACCCCCCCCCCCCGTATCGTCTTACCCTTCCGTAGAGAACGGTACGAAAAACGGAACAGCGAAAGAAACGGCCGTTTTACGTGCCGTTATCCATTGAAACCAGGGAAAGCGTCAAGTATCGAGCCGTTCCGTACTCAGTTTCGTTTTATTACGGAACGGAAAACGGCCCATTTCCGTCCCTGCCCTTCCGGTTTCCGTTCCGTTAAAAAACAGAAAACGGTGTCTAGGGTCAGATCAGTGTCCACAAAAGTCTACAAAGGCGGGCGGGCAAAAAAGGGTTTGTAGTGTCCACATAATTTCTGGACTCTCCCTTGTTGCACGAACTCAGCCTCCTCATCTTTGGTGGATAACTACCTGAATCATGTTGGCGCGCAGCTTCCGCTTCCGCTCGGCTTCTATCAGCGGCCTTAAATGGTTGCTGATGTACACCAAAATATCGCGGGAGATACATACCATTTCAGCGATGAGCTTTTTTCGGATATTGTCCTTCGTCGGTTCTTCCCACTCAATTCCACGCTCCTTTAAATGCTTCACATGAGGGTCGTCATCAGGAGGTCTCGTGTCTAAACGTTCCTAACCTTAGCTTCGGTCGGTAAAGAATATTCTCACATGGGGACAACGTTTCATACGCGGTATTGACGGTCTCCTCCAGATCAAATGAATCTTCCGTAGTCTTCGCGTGCTATAAAGATTCTCTGGATCCTACATAAGAAAGCTCAAAAACTTTTATATCGAGCTTTCAGTGACTAAAGGCAGCCACCAATAAACCCGCAATACTTGGCCCTTGAAAGAAATCATGGCACGACACCGCTTAAAGCAAGGCACTTAGCTTACCTTCGACCGTACGGCGATAGTCGGCATGAAGAATAACAGCAGTAGCGCGAATAATGGCATCATGGCGTTCCTTGAGCAAAGCTGTATGGGACGTTCCAAGTATGGCGATGCTCACGACGAGGCTCCTTTGCGTCACGTCTCTAATCAGTTTTGCTAAAAAAAAGTCCGGTGATCAGAATGGAAATGTTGCTGATCGGAGATTCAGACGCTTCTGGGCACTATGCTCGGGGAGCATGTGTCCAAAAAACGTATTTGAACCACGAACTTTCCTCAAAGCTCTGCTTCCCGAACCGGCTATTCCGTAACCCATAATCGGAACTGTAATCTGAAAACATGAATTCAAGATACAACCGTGGCACCCCTTGACAGAGGGAGATCCTGAACGTGAGGTTTTCACGGACGCATCCAGCTCCGGGATACTGCCGCAAAATCCTAGCGCTCTACTTAACTTCATTTTTCACTTCATTTAAAAAAAAACGCTCACGCCAAACAGAAATTTCCGGTAAATTGCGAACTTCATTAAGGCGAAATGTGAAGTTGACCATATTTCAATTTCACGTCACTTCACGTTGGATAATACAGCGTCTCTAAAGATGAGCTCGAGTAGTGCACAGACCAGGAAAGCAAAAGCATGAGGGCAATTTAACAGGAAACGCCTTGTACCGCATATTCCAAACAGATACGAACACGTTGCGTAGACGCAGAAGACAAAAACTTTGTTCCCGAGAATCCAAAGACTTGTCGCATGAAATTTGCAAAATTTGACGGCGCTGGCGCAAAACAATCGGCGGTTTTCGACGAGGGCTCTCGCCGCTTGCTCTCGACGGGTGGACGGGACGATGGCGTCAGCAAAGTGGCGGTCGCGAGAGAACCCACGAGGGGGCAGACGTTTGCGTTGGGGCAGCCGGGTCTTCGCGGCCGGCGGCGTGTGTTCTTTTCACGTTGCTCCTCGCGTCAGGGCTCTCCTTCAAGGGCGAATATTTTCGGTTGGCCTCTTTAGTCGGCTGGAGTCGCTCGCGAGTACGCCTTACCGTCAAGCCACGCGCAGTGTCGCCCCATTTTGATGCGCCGTGTTTTCGAGCCGCCGCGCGGAGTAGGTCGGAAGGTACTACTACACAAACGGACCACACACTTAAAGCCACAAAAAAACACCCGCCGAGGTGCCTTCTCGAGGGGTCGTCAGCCGTTTTCCAGTCAGAGCTTTCCCTTTGTTTTCTTCGTGTCGCTAGTAATGTTGTCTCCCTCTTCCTGTCTCCGCTCCAACCCACGTACCTCCAAAGTCTAGTTGCTCAGGGCTTCGATGTCGCATAGCTACGCTTTGGTTGCGGACAATAACAGCGCTCAAACCGATGACAACATCATGTCGAAAGCTCTCAAATCGAGGACAACAACACACGGGATAATGTTAACACGCGGCCGCTACGCCTCAGTTGCACTCGGACCGAGAAAAATGCTAGGTATTTTACTCTCGCGGGCGATGCATTTGTAGGAATAGGGCTGTGCTCCGCGCCTTTGCTTAGCGTTTCCACAAGCCAATCGAGGAATAATGCTGGCTACATAACGTCGTCGACCGATAAATATAAACATACACCATACTAGACGTGTCGTCTAGTATGTCCATAAGGTTCGGATGACAATTGTGCGGCAAATTCAAATTGTTACGATTTTTTCTCTCTCGACTGCCGGCCGTATTCAGCCAATCACTCTACAGTAGAGATCGGGGCTGACCCCCCCCCCCCCCGTACCGTAGCCGTACCGGGACCCCCGTACCGTAGCCGTACCGTAGTGCATTTTACGGCCCCTAAGCTTAGCCGTAATGCACTCAGAAATTCGCCGGTACGCCGAAATTTACGTGTTTGTTCAACAAAAAGCAAGGAAAATGTTTTCCTATGGGTAATATCTAACAGACAGCTAGCATTTCAAGTTGATAATGGGTAGGTTTCGCTTTAAGAAAACGAGCATTTCTGCCTTCTGTGGAGTCAGCCGGCACCTGGGATCCCGCACCAAACGGTCCCCCCCCCCTTACGTTATTTTACGGTTTCATTACGGCCCGTAACGGGGGGTCCCCCGTACCGTAGCCGTACCCGTATTTTACGGCTACGGCTACGGGTACGGCCCGTAATACGGTACGGGTCCCGATCTCTACTCTACAATACGTCAATGGCCGTCTGCGTCGCGAGGCTACTTTCGGAAAACTACTGTACTACTTTAGGTACTTTAAAGGAATCCCAAAATGGAATACGAGAATTCCATAAAATGTACCAGGCAAGGAACGACGTACTGGGTACAGTTATGAAAATTGACGCATCCTTCCAAGCAGTGAGCATGCATACGTACACTCGTACTACGTACTACGCGGTCCAGCATGCCGAAGCACGCATGTTGTAGAGTCAAAGGTTGACTCGTTCTAACCAGATTTCAGGTCCGTATCGCTATGTCCCTTTGAGATAGCAATCTGGAAGGTCTTTGCCCTGTCATGACAGTAGCTTACGTACGTGTCCGGGTGCTTTTGGCTTAGCAGGCATGGCACACATGTGTCATGCTTATGGGCACACGTTGCGCGTACGACAAGCAGGGACCCAGGCAAGTGCATGCATATACATGGCGGAGTGCTCGCAAACGCTCATGCCATAGCCTGATTTAGACCAGCCGATAGAAAACAGCGTTATGTCCGCCTAAATTCCCGTGGAACCCCGTTAGCGACGCTGCCTACGTGTCAGCGCGCGCAAGGGGCTAGTTTTGACAAAGCCCTACGAATGTGTCTGGCGACCGCCCTATTGACGTACTTTCCTCAGTGTACCATTCGCTGAATATCTCGATTAATTTAAGTTTTATTTGGTAATTCTAAGGCAAAGAAGGAGATAAGGCTGCATACGAGTTAAGTTTCAGATTGGTTCTCGTGTTTTGAGGTTTCAATTTCAGCTTTTGAACTTAAATTTCATACGCACCCTTGCAACAAAGTAACTGAAAAATATGCGTATCGTCTAGAACACCGTTGCATCAAGTGATCACAAAAATGGGAAGTTTCGCTCGTCACTGGGCCTCAGCTCTGGCAGCGGATACTTCTTAGGGCCCCATTCGTCGAGGTCGACCACGCGCGGTTTGTTGGACTTGAGGAAGAAGGGCGAGTACCATAGAGCCGTGAAGGTTATTGACGAGAAGATGGATACGGCCACGCTGCGCACGAGAAAACGCAGTCTATGCGTCCGGTCGGCGGGATTCCAGTACAACAGGCAGATGTAGAACACCCGTGCTGCCTCGTGCAACATATGCTCGCCGAATGAAGCGTAGGACGTTTTGGACATAGCGCTGCTGAGCATCTGATGGTGTGCGAAAAGCGTGTACACATCCCAAGCTAGGTACATCACCTGAAATATGGTGGGTAAACGAACAAGACCTTTATTTACTGGTGGGATTTTGCACAGAAATTGCACCTCTTCAGCCTGCGGGCGGGCCGTATCTATTTTTGCTGTAATTTTTCCTTTTTCATTAATTATTATCGGTCATTTTTTTATTTCCAAGCTGGACCATAGGACGGATAAAGCAACTTTCTAAATTCTTTAAAAAATAAATTGGTAAAATGACATGAATATATAGGCAGAGCCCGCTCAAGACGAGTCCGAGAAAATATAGTCAAAATTTTTAAATAAATATGTTCTCTTTCGTCGCTTAGTGGCGAGCAAAAAAAAGGCAGGAACGGGTACGAGCCGTATATGGCGGTGCTTCCGCTAATAGAGAATTTACGGTACGCCTAAACCGTTCTTCACCGCTACTGAAGTTCAAGATGGTATTCGTGAACATAGGTAAGTACTAGCATCAGAGGGACTTACCTCGAAGCAAACCGTTCGATAAAAAGGTCCTATGCCGCCTCGGAGGACTAGAACGATCAGCACGTACGCCGAAAGGCACAGCTTTGGCACGTCGACGAAAACTGCAGTCAAAACGATGTTAGCGTTAACGAGTTGGCTCTGGGCGAAGAGCGCCTGGAATGTCGTGCCGTCGATGTCGCGGCCGTGCAGTCTTCGCAAGGATCTCTCAAACCGGAATGATGCTTGCATTGCCGGACTGGCCCACAAATCCGGCGGCATTCGACCCTGGTAGTAGTGCATCATGCTATCGATTTCGGTCCATCCGTATTTGAGCCGACGATAGCCCTCGCAGAGGGCCGATAGAGCTAGTACTTGCTAAAGCTTGAAATGTGTCACGCAACTACGTTGCGCAGTGACAATGCTTAGCCAGACCAAAATTTTGCTGGAGTCTTAACCTGTTCTCAAAGAATTTTTTTTTAATTTGAAAAAAGTCAAATTACTATAATAGTTATTTTCTAGCCCAATATCAATGTCGGTAAGCCCTGAAGATTTTTTTGCGGCACCTGCGGTAAGCTGCTTTAGGTAAATCGACCATGGGGTCAAGGCGATTGTTGTTTAATGTTCGAGTGTAACAATCTAGTGTAACACTGTAGCATGCCAATAGCTTGTTTTAGTACTTACAAGAATGAATCCTTTCAGCGTCAACCATTCTCGGATGGCCCATATGGAGGTCGCGGCTGAACAGCACCTATTTTTCCACTGAACCGTTTTGTACACTCTACCTCGGTGTCGCGGTCGTCGCTTGCCAGGGACACCGCTAAGCCTCGGCAATTGTGCTGGAGTCCCGCTCCGTCGCTTGACTGCGTACCGCTTCGCATAGCGAGTTCAGAAAGACGGTTGGTTGAATGCCGACAATAGTAACTTCCGCCTCGTCGCCAAGGACCACGTCAAGGTTCTTCTACCACCAAGAAGGCACAGTGAAAAGCAAAGAGTTTAATAAGCGATCGGTGCTCGTTTAACAGGTTTGAATCAAATTTTCGATTAGTTTTACTTAAAGTAGACTTAGCCGCTCCTCCCCGCTTACCGGCTCGTTCCGCTTTACCGGTAAAACGGGACGGCTAAGCATGAGGGGGAGGGCCAGGGCATAATGTTAAGCCCGCCACGAACAATACGAACGTAGTTTCCGGCCCACGATTTGGAAGTGTTCGTCTGGAAACTTAACCGCCTGACGGACATCTTTCATGTCTAAGAGACGCTGCATGCGCTAGGTACGCCCTGCTTGATCGCTTACACGAAAGCTAGCCCGTTGAAACTGTGGTTAGCTACATTGAAAGTGAACAAACATACGCTAATCGAATCGATGATTGAGACGGAAAAGTGTTGTGAGCCTTCTGTTCCCTTCGACACAATTAACGCAGCGAATCGATCGCCCAAGCTTCTAGCCCTCAGTTTGTCGCGACCCTTCGCCATAACGAGCTAAACATGCGCTGAAGGTACGAGTGAAGCAAAGACATGAGAGCAACGAAAAGACTCGAACGCTACCTCGCACACGAGGCCGAGTCCATTTTCCTCACATTCCAGAGACGGTGCCTGTTGCGCAGCTTGTTTTCGTCGGCCTTTCTGTCGGTTTGCCTTCGTAGGAGAATACTTCAATACCGTCTTGACGTCTTCGTAGTTGTGGTGATTGCTAAGATATTGAACAATAGCAGAACTATGTGCATCGGGCCTTTTTCGGCCCGGGCCCGGCCCGACCCGGAGGCCCAAAAGCCCGGCCCGGCCTGGGCGGGTCGGGCCGGGCCGGAGTGCCGGACCCGCCCTTAAGTTATAAAGACGTCATCTGCTCGGAAAGCAGTAAGACGGAGAGCACGACTAGCGGCCCCCCTGCTGGAACGACTAATTTATTCCTCATGGAAAAAAGAAGTGATGCATTGCGAAAGCAAATTGCTTGCAGGATAAGAAAATGCGCCTCTGATTTTCGGGTTTGAGCGGATATTTGAACACAGTTTCTTGCCCTGCCGGGCCCACCCTAGGCCCGTCCCGGCCCGGGCCCGGGCTCGCGGGTCGACGGCCCGCTGCACATGGTTGCAATAGCACCGTACAGGCATGGGGCTATTTGTAAGGCCGACAAGTGCCACGTTAGTCAGATTGAGAATGTTCCATTTTTAATCTGACATTAGACACCCCTTGATTCAGAAATTACTTCTCCTAAAAGTCGCAGTTCCTAATCACCAAAGGTTCAGAATTGCCTTGGCCACGATTTACAAAGTTATATAAGCCCATCACCGTTGTGGACAGCCTCTGGCATACCTTAACGGTGGTTGCTGCAGCAGCAGCCGGACGCGAGTCGTTGCCGTTCTGCGAGGGTCATTAGATGCGTGAACTCGGTCATTGTTGTATGAGCGGTGCTACGTGGCTAAATTAAGGAATGTCATATTATGCACTTGTCCCGGTCACAAGTGTCGCAGAGCTGTTGACTGACGGCGAAAAAATGGCCGGGTTTCCACGCTCAGTTCACTATAAATCTACGTCTTGCATCGCATATTCCAAGCAGAGAAGAAGCGCGTTGTTTCTTAGAAACGCACATATTTTTGTCCATCAGGAATATAATTTCCGCCGCTCTTTTATGGGACAACGCCGGCGGAGAGCTTTTAGCTCTTGACGACCGGCTCTCAGTTCTTGCTCTGTACCGCATCGAGGGACGAGAATGTCAACAAAGTGCTTGTCGCTAAAAGGACCTGCGAGGAGCAGGTACTACGTGTTCGTGTAGCCGGCACCACAGCCGCGGATCGTTTGTTTTTTTTCGTCGGTGCTCCCTACCTAAGGGTCTCTTACAAGCTAAGTACGAAACGTAAATTACGAGAAGGAAAAATTTGCCTTGTTCCCCCCTCCCCCATTCCCACCGGGTGCCTCCACCCCGTCTTTTCCTCGGTTTTTTTTTATTTCGGCTCCGAAGCCGGGCAGCTGTGCCGCTAGGGACGTTTTTGCAACTCGATGTTTATGCCCGCAAACAAAAACCCCGTATTGAGGACGACGACATAGGGGATTGGGTAAGCACGCGCATTGGAACGAACTACAAAAAGCGTAAAACAAAAACCGGGTTTATGTCACTTTCTACTAGAGAAAGGAAACAGACACAACGAAGTATTTTGTATGCAGTGAAACGACGCGACATCCTCTTCAATATACGCGTTTTTCGCAAGACACACGACGCCCGCCACCACCCGGCCGTTGTTGGCCCGTGCCCTAAGCCAGGCGGCCACCGTGCCTCAGTGTCGCTCCGACCGAAAAAAGTGCAGGATTTTTAGGCTTTCTTGGTAAAGTTGCCTTGAAAATTTATTTTGCCTTGACGCCGCCCCTAGCTACGCCTCTGAGCAGTGGTAGAAGCCGGTTCGGTGGAGAAGGCCCGCAATCTCGGAATAATTCGACGTCTCGGCTTCGAGGACGACGTCGACGATGGCGACCTTCTTGCTGACACCAGGCGATCTATACGAAGAGAAAGAAGGTGAACTTTTTGTGCAGTGTGACCTTGCAAGCAAGCAATTTCAGAAGTCGCCGATTTCACGACAAGCTCTATGCCGACGATTGCTTCCACCAGCCAAGCACAGCCGACAGGCGAGGAAGGTAGGTTGGTACTTCGTCGGAAGGTTTTTTCTGACAAAACGTGCTGCTTGGAAAAACGCGAGGTCTAGCAGGTCTCCACAGAGTCAAATCAAACATCCGTTCCAGGTGCTAAATGGGTCAATTTAGCCAAATGGCATTTTTATGCCGTTACCTGGAATACATGAAACGTTTTAACGAGACATCCTTGTGCGAACTGCGTTTGAAGGAGTAGCTGTCGCCTTATCTCCTATTCCGCCTCTCTACGACACCACGACGTTTAGAAAGTAACGCCGGATTATGGTGCTACTCGTCTTGCTGGCGCTATCGAACCGGGACCTGGTCAAGCGCATTCGCACCTACCTCGAGAGCAGTCGCCCGAGGCAGGAAGGGCTGCTCTATGCAGTTCGGGTGAGCGGAACCGTACTGGAAGTCTGGCCATATCGACCCTTAGTTCAACGCCGACAATGACTCCATCGGCATTTGAGGCGCCTTGAATCTTACATTTCGGATATCTTGTCTTAATGGTATGTCGGCTCTTCGTGTGCCCAAGGAATGCACTATTTCTTCGCATAGTAATTGCCAATAAAAGTTAGCGTCACTCCGAATGAAGCAATGAACTCCATGACACAAAAAGGGTTTTGGGTACACATCCAACAAAAAGGACGCTCACCGCACAGAGCATTGTCTACAATTCTGGGTGAACGAGCTTAACGACGGCATCCCGGTTACGCGGACGTTCGGTACTCTTAATGTGCTGTGCAGACGTAGGCACGCTGGCGTCCACTTCTTCTTTTCCCTCTTCTTCTTCCTCTCCTTCTGCAACTTCGTCATCTTCTTCATCATCTTCTCCTTCGTCGGAGTCTAAAGGAAGCCAAAAATACGACTTATGCTGCCGAAGTGCACGCAAGCGTTTTCTTTGTCGGCCAGACGGAACGAAAACTGGCGTCGAGAGGAGTAGTCCGGTATTTTTGGGTCGTTTAGGGACCGCTCAGAAATAACGTGGGCTACAGATGCAGAGGGGGTGGTCAGTGTCCACAAAAGTGGACAAGGCTGGTCTCGATGGGTGTCCACGTGGACAAAAGCGCTAGATGAAGTGGCCCGCAGCTTGGCATCACCAGAGCAAATTCTCACAATGTTTTGCAGATTTTTGCCCTAAATTTCATTAGTGTCGCCTGCGGCGAGCCCTTTTACCCTATATTCAGGTTTTCCTCTCCGTACTTTCACTTCTGTTTTCCAGTGGCGCCGAAACTTAGGTAGCTATTAAAGGAGCTTTTGTGTTTCAGGATATGGACACCATATGGGGGTCAGGTAGACTTGGCGGGTACCGTACTCTGATCCGTACTCGACCCCCCCCCCCGTACCGTTTTCCCTTCAAAGAGAACGGTACGGAAAAGGGAACAGCAAAAGAAACGGCCTCTATCCGTGCCGTTCTCAAATTATCGAGCCGTCCCGTTCTACTACGGAGCGGAAAGCGGCCCGTTCTTGTCCCTGCCGTTCCGATTTCCGTTCCGTTAAAAACGGTACGGAACGGAGCGCGGTACAGTACGGCCCAGCCCAGTGTAGGGTCAGACAGTGGCGTACTTTGAGGGGGGATCGCGGGGGACGGCGACCCCCCTCGTGACGTGACGCAGGCATGGCGCGAGTATGAAATTGTAGAAACTTTTGCAAATGCTCCACCTGCGACCCCTGCCCGCCTCTGATCGTATCGAAGGTACGCCACTGGGGGTCAGATAAGTGTCCGCAAAAGGCTGCTAAGGTGGGGGAGGGGGACAAGGCGTTCGTGCTGCCCACATGATATCCGGACTCTCGCTTGTTGCAAAACTCAATATCTTCTCATCTTCGGGGACAATTACCTGAATCATGCTGGTGCGCCGCTTCCGCTTCCGCTCGACTTCTATCAGCTGCCTTAAGTGGTTGCTGATACACATCGAAACACTGCGGAACATACCATTGCGTCGATGAGGGCTCGTCGGATATTCTCGGGCGTCGGGTCGACCCACCCGATTCCACGATCCCTTAATTCTTTGACCCCCGGCGCGTCATCAGGAGCTCTAGTGTCTAAACCTTCCATGACGCTTTGGTCAATAATAAGTATTCCCACATTGGGACAACATTTCATGCGCGGTCTTGACGGCATCCTCCAGGTCAAATGAATCTTCCATGGTCTTCGCGTGCTGTAACGATTTTCTGGACCACACATTAAGAAAGCTCCAAACTTTTATATCGAGCTTTAAAATGACTTTGAAGCAAGACACTTAGCTTACCTTCGACCGTACGGCGATAGTCGGCATGAAGAGTAACAGAAGTAGTGCGATAAATGACATCATGATGTACCTTAAGCGAAGCGATATGGGACGTTAGGGCATGACTACGCGTACGACCAGGCTCTTCGATAGCACGAAACGTTTTTAAAGCACACGTTCCTCAAAGCTGTGCTTCCCGACTCGACTTTTCCATAACCCAGAATCGGAGCTGTAAAATTGAAACCTGTATTCAAGGTATAGCCTTGGCACCCGCTTGCCGGAGCTCCTGTAAAGTAAGATGTTCGAGGACGCATCCAGTTCTGGGGTACCGACGCAAACTCCTAGTGCCCTTTGTTGGAGACGCTGAGGATCCGAATAGCACTTTTTCGCTGATGCCTCAACTCCACTGAAGCTTAGTTAAATGAACTGAAGTAAAATGAAGCAAATTCTTTCTGGTAAAATGCGAACTTTAGCGAAGTGAAATGAAGTGAAGTTGCCCTGCTTCAGTTTCACATCACTTCACTTTTGGAAAAACCGCTTCATGAGAAACAATGTTGAGCAGATTGCAGATTCTAAACGCCTCCCGTTACGAGGTTTTGCACGCTACTCACGCAAGGGTCTAAAGCTGACTTTGAGCAGTCCAGAGACCCGAAAAGCAGGAGCATTAAAAGCATTTCATTGGA
The DNA here is from genome assembly GCA_020875895.1 of Aphelenchus avenae. Taxonomy (NCBI): domain Eukaryota; kingdom Metazoa; phylum Nematoda; class Chromadorea; order Rhabditida; family Aphelenchidae; genus Aphelenchus; species Aphelenchus avenae. The sequence goes on from JNEY01000730.1 coordinate 58,751, forward strand.
GACGTCGTAGACCGCACGGAACACGTTGCTTAGACACAAATGACAAAATTTTTGTTCACCCGAATCCCAAGATCCCTCGCGTGTGTCGCATAAAATTTGCGAAATTTCAAGAACCGTGGCGCAAGACTCTCGGTGGTTTCCACCGATGTCTCTCGGCGGTTGCTCTCGACTACATGGAGGAGAGAGCGTCACAAAATGTGCTGTGAAAAAAGGAGAGAACCCGCGAGGAGCAAGTGCTTGTGTTGGCGGCAGCCGGGCCACCGCTGCCGACGACCATGTGGTCTTTNGTGTGGACACCCTTTGCGGCCGCATTGCGGCGGTTGCGGCCTTTGCGGCCGCAATCCATTGTGGACATAGTCGGCTGTAGTCGCTCGCGAGAACGCCTTCCCGTTGAAGCACGGGCACTCTTGCACCATTTCGCTGCGCTGTGTTCAAGAGCCGATGCACAGAGAGTTCCTTGGGTTGGGACCTCTATACAAACAGACCACACACATGCAGTTATAAAAACAACCATCAATGACGTATGGTCTTCCAGTTGTCAGCCGTTTTCTACCTCATGAGTTTCGTGTCATGAACTATGTGTACTACGCACAGGCGCGTAGCTCGTGGTAGGCCACGCGGCCAGGGCACCCCCGCCCCCGTGGGGTTCGCCGTAGGCAGGCCCGACACTGGAAATGGGCCTTGCGGGAGCCGATTTTAGCCTATTTACCCTGCTTACCCTCCCTCCCGCTCCCCTCACTGTCGGCCCTTGGCACCTCCCTCCCGAATTTTTGGGCTGGCTACGCCCCTGACCACATATGATGGAAGGGGGAGAGCAGTGGTCTGCCGCTAGGCAGCGCCAGAGCAAATTTGGACTGCGTTAAAATATCGTTCTAAATTTCATCATATTCGCCTGGGGCGAGACTTTTTACCCTCTCCGTTCTTTCGGTTTCGTTGTCCAGCGACAAAAGGTTTTGCTCCGGAAGGACCGAGCCTCAGCTTCGCAACAACCCAACGTGGCCGGAGTTCTGGTTATGTCGACTAAGTCCTACGAATGCGTCAAGCGGCGGATGAATTGAGGAGCTACCCTCAGTGTACGCTTTCCATATTTCAGCTTTGTCTAGATACTGCCAAATAACTCAATGTTTTATTGGAGAATCGTTAGCGGCGAACAACGAGGAAAGGCTGCACCTCACTTGCGTTTTAGTTGTTTGTTTTGGTTGAAGGCTCAGGATTTTAAAAGGACATTCAGTTTCAACATTCGAGGTGAATTCAGGTTCTTAGTTTTAATCAAATTTCAGCCTTAAGAACATTTGCTGGTCTAAGACCAGTTCACTTACTTTGAATGGGGTGTTCGTTTTCATTTTCAGCTAGTGCACCTTGTTTCAGATGTAGCCTCGCAACAGAGGAAACGAAAGGTAAACGCATTGTAGATAACACCAATGCACTAGGTGGTCACAAATGGGATGTCTCGCTTGTCAGCTGGCCGCAGCTCCGGTGGTTGGTACATCTTAGCGTACTCCTCGAGGTTGACCACGCGTGGTTCGTTGGACTTGAGGAAGAACGGCGACCATATCACAGCCGTCAGGAGTACTGACACAAAGATGGATATGGCTAGGCTGCGCACGAGAAAGCGTAGTCTGTGCGTACGGTCGGCGGGATTCCAGCAGAGTAAGCACAGGTAGAAGACTCTTGCGGCCTCACGCAACCTGTCTTCGGCGAAATAAGCGTAGGTCGTCTTGGAGAAGGCGGTGCTGACCATTTGCGTGCTTGCCAATAGCCGGTATTCGTCGCGTGCAAAGTAGATCACCTGGAATGTGCGTAGGTTCTGCCGGTATCCTGAGTTATAAGGAGGCACAGGTATGCATGGTCGAAAGACCGCTTCAACCGGTTCCCATCGACTGTTCTCTTGGCCAGTGTGTTTAGGGGCCAAATACTCGCTGGAACGTTCACCGACCTACTAATTTTCCGTTCCTTGTTTGCATTTCATTCGTTAAATCATTCCATAATTGCTTTGCTTCCAGGTAAATTGAGTTGGAAACCACTTCAAACGTTTACTTGCGCACTTTATGGTTTTATAGCGACAATGACACAATTTGTTTTGGAGCCGGCTCGAGCCGGTTCTACCCGGCTCCGGCTCGAGGCCTGTTATACACGAGCCGGCTCGGGCCCAAAGCGCCCAAGCCGGCTCCGGGCGGCTCTGCCGTAGATGAAGCCGCCCCGGCTCGATCCGGCTCTCGTTTTTCGTAGAGCCGTTAACAGCTCTGGTTTCAGCCTGTCACCGTACCTCGAAGCATAGCGTCCGGTAGAAAGGTCCCGTTTCGCTCCGGACGAGGAGAGTCATTACTACGTACGCCGAAAGGCACAGTTTGGGGATGTCGACGAAAAGTGTGGTCCAAATGACGTCAACAAGTTTCCGTCTGCCGAAGTCCGCCTGGAACGTTGTGGCGTCCAAGTCGAAGCCTGTCAGGCTTTGCAACGACTTGGCAAGCTCGAATGTTGCTTGCATCTCCGGGCTATTCCACAAGTCTGGCGGCATTCGACCGTGGTAGTAGTGTGTCACATTGTCGATTTTGTTCCATCCATATGTGAGCCGCTCGTAGCCCACGTACAGGGCCATGAGAGTCAGTACTCGCTAAACAGGGAACGTCTCGCGAAGGTATAGACATGCCCGCGTCTTCGGGTTTATCATGTCCGACCGCGACTCCCGACCACGGATGGGAACGACGTTCGGATTCGGAATTTGGGGAAACTGATTCTGCTTTTCGCTGCGTTAATTGCACCTAAATACAAAAACCGGAATTTTCCGGAGTTTGCACTAGATAAAATGTCTCATTATTAGGCGCATACAGACGGGAGTGTGCATTGTCTTTGTCGAAATTTTCATCGAATTGCGCGTGATTTCACAGGAACGTCATTGTAAAGCAACCTCCGGTGAATAGCATAACCGCAAAAGGTATCTGACCACTTTTCTGATCTACTAGAGTGATAAGCTGTGTTCTGAAGCTTTTCAAGTTTTGAAGCAATATTTCGTAATAGCATGCGAATACACGTTGCAAACGTCTCACCGAAATGAAACCCTTGAGCGTGAACAGTTCGCGAATGTTCCATGCGGACCCAGAAACTAAACGGGACTCAATGTTTCAACTGTACTCTTGCACCGACTCACCTCTGGACCTGGGTCGCCGCTTACTCGGCAAGTCACTATTCTGCGCCGTCGTACTGGAGTCCCGTACTTGCGCTGCACACTCTGCCATCTCGCGAAGCAAGTTCAAGAAAGCGACCGGTTGAATGCCGACCATAGTAACTTCTGCCTCGTCGCCGAGGACTACGTCGAGGTTTTTCTGTAAGGTAGAAAGCCAAATGTAAGGCAGTAGAAGTCATATACGGGACGAAACGGAAGACAGATTTCGCCCAGTCATACACAATCCCATTGCCGTAGGTACCATATTTATGGTAGGCGAATGAATCAGCCTTCCGTCCCGTACGCCATCCGCATGGATTGCCAAGCGTGCGATTTTTGAGCGAGTGTAGTTCGGTTAATGGATACTTCATACAATTTGAACCACCCACACTTAAGTAGCGAATTGCACTGAGTCTGGTTGAATCATACCCCTTTGAACATTTGGCTTGTTGTTGACTGTCTTAGACTTTAGTGTTTCCCAAGTCCTTCCCTCTATCACTTACATAAAAGTGCCTCTTGAATTACGGCTATAGACACACTGAATACACAGAAGAACTAACGTACGCTGATGGAGTCGATGAATGAAACAGAAAAGTGATGCGCGCCGTCGGATCCCTTAGACACAATTAAGACAGCGATTCGCTCTCCGGCGCTTCTAGCTCTCAGTTTGTCGCGTCCCTTGGCGGTAACAAGCTAAACATGCGTCGACGGTACGAGTGAAGTAAGGACATGAAAGCACTAAATGACTGGCGGGTACCTCACACTCGAGGCCGAGTTCATTTTCCTCGCACTTCAGAGACGAGGCCTGTGGCGCGCAAATTCCTGAAACAGAAAAATTTGCCTTGGTCCCCCCTTACCCTCGCCGGGCCTTCGGCCCGGCAGGGGGGGGGCGCCCACCCCCCCCCCCTCCTAGGTACGCCCTTGGACGTGTTGACATTAGAATCATCCCTTGTTTTCATAATGCACTCCAAAGTATAACAGTTCTACAACCCAAAAATTCCCCGGCATGAACTGCTCCTTCCCTGACTTTCGGAATCAATAAATGTTCTGTCTTTGGCGTTCCTAAGACCAGACATAAACTCTAAGGACAGTCTAAACTTAAGGCATGCGTGCCGATTGCTATGACATCAGACTTTTGGCTATTAAGGGCTGTATAAGCAGGAGTCTCTAATTTTGCTACCGCAAAAGCGTTTAAGCTTAAGACGTAAATACACAGCCTTAAGGAAAATTTATAATCGTGAGTCGACGTCCGACTTTTGGGGAAATTCCAATGTCAAGTCGGTAACGAAAACTATGGGAAAACTCTTGACAGGGGGATTTGACAGTGGCAGACAACACTGATTCCTCACCGACTGTTCCTGGGACGTTATACTAACGCCACAGCCTTTGCGGTGTCGCGTAAATCATACAATCACAGCGTCTGAAATACCTTAACTGTGGCTGTTGCAGCAGCAGCCGAACTTGCGACGACAGTCGTTGACGTTCTGCGAGGGTCATCATATGCGCGAACTCGGTCATTGTCGATGAGCTGTGCTACGCGGCTAAATGAAGGAATATCATGTCACGCACTCGTCCGAGCACAAGCGTAAAGCTGCTGACTGACAACGAAAAATGCGGCGCTTTCGAACCATTCTGTTCGAATTGAGGAGAAACAACGTAGTGGATTTAGTAAACTCGTGCAAGGAACGAAATACAAACCGGGTTTTTGTCACTTTTGTCTGGGAAAAGCGAAACCAAGAGAATGCAGTATTCTCTGTGCAGTGAAACGACGCGGCGCCCGCATCAATACAAGCGTTTTTTTTCGCAAGAGGCACGACGCCCGCCGCCACCCGGCCGCCACGGGTCCTTGCTCTAAGCCGCGCGGCCACTGCGCGTCAGTTGTGCTCCGACCGGGAAAAAGTGCAATTTTACTCTCGCGGGCTTTGCATTTGCAGGATACACGCGTGTGGTCCGCGCCATTTGCTTAGCGTCTTCCTTATGCCAGCAATACTGCTAGCCTCATGACGTTATCGTGAACGACTGAACCAGCCTTAGTTCTCGCTTTTACGACTAAACGGTCAGACGGAATCCGTCGGTCTAGTGGCATTCTGGACGCTCTCAAGTAGTACTACGACGCGTGGTTGGGTTAGTGAAGCAGACCTGCTTGTTTCACACCGGTTACGTAAAGAAGCTGCGCACCGTAGTCGACGCCTGCGAACTTTTGGTCAAACATTGCCGTGTTCTGCAAACTCCGCTGCGGCGACGCCGACTTTTCAGACATTTAGACCTTGTATAAAAGGAGGACATAGAAATTCTAAGGAGGTCTTAGAATCCTAGAACTTATTCCGACGTTTTGACGCATTGACTAAAACAAATAAATTAGTCAAAAATCGAGCAGAACCTTTCAAAACTAGTGTTTGTAAAATATAATCAGAACGTCGAGATTCTGTACAAAATGATATTTATAAGAGATTCTTAAGAAATCCGAGATTCCCGGCGACTTTAGCAGATTCCAGGTTTCTTGTTCGGAATTCCGGAAACTTCCATTCAGTCTAAGATTAGCAAGTTTATTAAAGCAGTCGTTGCGACGCCGTGGCGCGCGAAGGTAATACGGACACAATAAATTCCCACGATTGGCCCAGAAAGCTCCGATAAATGCTTTATTTCACGCACAGTCTTTGATCACGCGGATAGTAAGGCCGTGGTAATTACATCCGACAGCGTACTTCACGGAAAACTTGAATCCTTGGCGTGCCGCTGACTGCCAGAATCGACGGAAGCTGTCTGGATACGTGCCCAGGTCGACGTCTTCTGGTACATTGTACGTGAGTCGCAGTCCGAGCTCCGCGGCGACGGATTCCACGTCGCGATCAAGCCCCTCGTGATCCCACACCGTGTACAGTTCGACTCCGGTCGGTTCCTCGGAGTACATGTATTCCTGAAAGTGTCGAATTACGTCGGTTATGACCCCTTCGCAAGTGAGAAAAGGCCACGAAACTAAGTCTGGTCTCAGTCATGGCTTGTCGGATCCCCGGAAACTTCATACGAGGGTCTGTCCAGAAATTATGTAATGCTAACAAAGCACTTTTTGGACCCCCCTCCCCCTTGTTAACACTGCGTAGTGTTAATTTTATAACGGTTGTTAACAACCAGCTGACCCCCCCCCTCCCCCATGTTATACTAACATAATTTCTAAGACCCTGAGGGGGGGGGGAGGTTTTATGGGAGGGGCAGTCCTGCCGCAGAGTCAGGACCCACTGTCCGACGGCGGCCAGCACTGGTCTTAGTCATGTCTAAGTCACTGGGTCTAAGCATTGGGCTAACACTTGGGTCTGAGCACTAGAAACTCAGTGCTAACTTTTTTGGAGTCCATCGGAGATCAGCAACGTCTGCTGTTTACCTCGTACAGCGTGCGAAGCATTGTCGGTATCAGCGAGTAGCACTTCGGTCGAATGCGGATCGAGTTCCCGTGCATCCGGCCAAGGGTCCGCATGAGCTGCAGCCACTTCGGTGCGTTATAGTCGAGTTCGTCCCACTCGGTGTCCCAGTGCTTGATGCGCAACGCGACGTGCGACGGTACCTTGAAATCGGCAGCTTTCGGCAAGAACACGAACAGTTGATGACGTGTCAGCTGCAACCTACAAAAGAATCCAGTCATTGCGGTATTTTCCTTAAGGGATTGAATATTCTCGGCGAGTACGACCACGTTACTTTACCTACGGTCTAAGGGTGTCTCGGAATGCTCTTGAATTTGTTCGGAATTTGAGAGGCCGTTTATTGTTCGGATGTCCGAGCGTCATGTCATGCATATTCTGAATACTGGGATGCTCGCTTTACTCGGAATTTGGAACATTACATTTTTATTCGTAACGCGGAAGGGAAACGTATCCAAGACAGCCTTGCTACGATCCTTAGGCAAGCTAGGAGCTTGAAAAGGGCCCAAATGTTTGCTCGATCTGATCCGCTCTCACTACNCTTATTCCGACGTTTTGACGCATTGACTAAAACAAATAAATTAGTCAAAAATCGAGCAGAACCTTTCAAAACTAGTGTTTGTAAAATATAATCAGAACGTCGAGATTCTGTACAAAATGATATTTATAAGAGATTCTTAAGAAATCCGAGATTCCCGGCGACTTTAGCAGATTCCAGGTTTCTTGTTCGGAATTCCGGAAACTTCCATTCAGTCTAAGATTAGCAAGTTTATTAAAGCAGTCGTTGCGACGCCGTGGCGCGCGAAGGTAATACGGACACAATAAATTCCCACGATTGGCCCAGAAAGCTCCGATAAATGCTTTATTTCACGCACAGTCTTTGATCACGCGGATAGTAAGGCCGTGGTAATTACATCCGACAGCGTACTTCACGGAAAACTTGAATCCTTGGCGTGCCGCTGACTGCCAGAATCGACGGAAGCTGTCTGGATACGTGCCCAGGTCGACGTCTTCTGGTACATTGTACGTGAGTCGCAGTCCGAGCTCCGCGGCGACGGATTCCACGTCGCGATCAAGCCCCTCGTGATCCCACACCGTGTACAGTTCGACTCCGGTCGGTTCCTCGGAGTACATGTATTCCTGAAAGTGTCGAATTACGTCGGTTATGACCCCTTCGCAAGTGAGAAAAGGCCACGAAACTAAGTCTGGTCTCAGTCATGGCTTGTCGGATCCCCGGAAACTTCATACGAGGGTCTGTCCAGAAATTATGTAATGCTAACAAAGCACTTTTTGGACCCCCCTCCCCCTTGTTAACACTGCGTAGTGTTAATTTTATAACGGTTGTTAACAACCAGCTGACCCCCCCCCTCCCCCATGTTATACTAACATAATTTCTAAGACCCTGAGGGGGGGGGGAGGTTTTATGGGAGGGGCAGTCCTGCCGCAGAGTCAGGACCCACTGTCCGACGGCGGCCAGCACTGGTCTTAGTCATGTCTAAGTCACTGGGTCTAAGCATTGGGCTAACACTTGGGTCTGAGCACTAGAAACTCAGTGCTAACTTTTTTGGAGTCCATCGGAGATCAGCAACGTCTGCTGTTTACCTCGTACAGCGTGCGAAGCATTGTCGGTATCAGCGAGTAGCACTTCGGTCGAATGCGGATCGAGTTCCCGTGCATCCGGCCAAGGGTCCGCATGAGCTGCAGCCACTTCGGTGCGTTATAGTCGAGTTCGTCCCACTCGGTGTCCCAGTGCTTGATGCGCAACGCGACGTGCGACGGTACCTTGAAATCGGCAGCTTTCGGCAAGAACACGAACAGTTGATGACGTGTCAGCTGCAACCTACAAAAGAATCCAGTCATTGCGGTATTTTCCTTAAGGGATTGAATATTCTCGGCGAGTACGACCACGTTACTTTACCTACGGTCTAAGGGTGTCTCGGAATGCTCTTGAATTTGTTCGGAATTTGAGAGGCCGTTTATTGTTCGGATGTCCGAGCGTCATGTCATGCATATTCTGAATACTGGGATGCTCGCTTTACTCGGAATTTGGAACATTACATTTTTATTCGTAACGCGGAAGGGAAACGTATCCAAGACAGCCTTGCTACGATCCTTAGGCAAGCTAGGAGCTTGAAAAGGGCCCAAATGTTTGCTCGATCTGATCCGCTCTCACTACTCGGGGGTCACACCCTGCAACTTACTTTAACTTCTCCACGAGCCGGAGAGTTTCGAGCAGTCCCTGGACGAGGGCAATTTGTTGCATGAACCGACGCTCGTCGGGCGAAAACCCCTCGATCTTGAGCGTCTCGCAAACCACGGCGGCAGTTTCCGGAAGACGCTGCTGGAGGTACGCCAGTATGAGGTAATCGTCGATGTCGGGTACGTAGAGTTCGGCCAGCGAGAGCAGCGACAGATGCCCGATGTCGTCCGTGACCGATTCGCGCATGTAGTGCTGCGCCTCGTGAACGCTGACTTGGACTTTCCCCTTGGGGAAGGACGGATGACCCTCGCGACCGGTCGGATGAGCATGGTAAAAGTCTTCTGAAAGCACCGAATTGCGCCGTGAAACTCGACAAAGGGCACAACAAAGTTGCACTGAAACGGGCTTAACTGTACTTGCCAGTTCAGTTAAGCGAAAAAGCCCCAGTTCAGTGAGGCCCCGGAAAAAATTGGTTCGCAGCGCTGAAAACACGACACAAACTTGAAGTCAGCATAAACACCAATTTTTGAGAGCCCGAACCGCCTTTTCCGCTGAACGCAACGTCAGGGCAGGCTTATGTGCAGTGATTCACGAAATAACTAGGTACATGCCTCGCTGAAACTTACCCAGGGCATCTTGGTCAAACACCGCTTCCACCGCCGCTTTACGCATCACTGAAGGAAGCACAGCGCTGTGGAGCTTCGCCACCTTCATGAGATATCCGCCGTACTCGCTCATTTCGGGAAAGGGGAAGTGTAAGACGTTATCGAAACGAAGCACCTCGCAGTAGACGCTGACGCTGACATTGCGCGGAACCACGTGGCATTTGGCAGTGATCTGGAAACAAACCAGGGTTAGATTAGCGCAACTTAGGCTGAACCCGTAGCGATTCCGCAAATATGAATCGGAACCGGTATGCGACCTGAGGAACCCCCAACTCCCACACACACGAAGAACCGCTTGACATAAGGCTCGAGTGGATTCTAGCCGCTTTGCGAAAACTTACATTTTTCCGGAGCGCGGGGTAGTACATCTTCCGAATCAGGTCATCGGTTTTCCGGCAGTGACGCACCGCGAGTACGTGGAGAGTCATGCAGGTCGCGTAGAACAATCGCGAAACGTTGAGGTAGTCGGCGGCCCCTGCAAGGTCCCACAGCGCCGCGTGGTGGTCGTCAAGGAAGCGTCGTTCTACGTCGCTTAGGTAGAAATCGTCGTAGCGGCGTCGTATCGGGTGCATTTGGAGCTTGAACGGCGGTCCGCCTAAAGGAGCCACCAAGTTGAACATTCGACATGAGGCCTCGTGCGTACCGTTTTTGTGCCGTACCGCGATATGTAACAGGTACGATACGATGGGCATTCACTTATGTACCTTGCTGCGTACATAAGGTTAAGCACGGAACTAATATGCGGTAAGATTATCCCGCTGCTCAAGGTCATACCTGTGAGGCCCGTGAAACACTGGTTGGCATTCTTACCTCGGTGAACGTCGCACCATTCGATCACCGCCCGCAACATCTTGGCGTCGAGCTGAACTTCGAGCGGTCGGCTGAGGTCCGGAGTCGCTCCCTGGGCTTTGAGCATGTCGCCGATGGTCGCGCACTGCTTGATGGTCCCGCAGCTGGTACGAACCGTTTCGCCGTCCGTCGACTTCAGTGTCACAGGAAGAGCGTCCAACGGGTCCACGGGTTCCGCACTCGGCGCCGCTTCGACGTCTGCCGGAGGCCACGTGTATTCTCGCCAGCTGATTCCGCCCTTCATACTACCCTAAAATAAGCGGCTTACGAAATTTATTGCAGTGCCGAACATTGAACAAATAATTCGCGGCTACTCCCGTCAAGTCCGGACGTGTCAGGAGGAAGCTGTTGTCTGTCGAATTAAAATGGCACGCGAATGATGAAGTGTTTCTGAGTTCAGAAGCAAAAAATGCCCTTGGAAACGACTACATTTTCTAAGAGTTTACTGGAAAAGCAAAAGCAACGCTGAGGAGAAGTAACGCGGCATCACAACAGGTACATTACTCGCAGAGATAACATTGGCTAAGCTACGTGCTGACGACTTGGAACTGACAAGAGTGATGTTGGGAAGAAGAACTGTCTCGAAAGGACGATGGCGACGGCCGCACAATCAATACGCTTGCCGTCGCTTCTCGCCAAACGCGGCCTGCGGAGTGCAAGCGGGCGCTTGCCGCCGCTTGACCCGTATGCGTCGGACGGCGGTGGCGGAGGAAAGACGGCGACACACAGCGGGTGGATGGAGTGAACGATACTAAGTGCACGCACTGCCCTACTCGAGGCCGCTTGAACAGTGCCTCCGATGAACCTAAATTTGTCGCAATGAACTGAACTAAATCGGAGGTGGAGTTCGGTGCTGCCCAATAAAGTTCAATGCACTTGCAGTTTATTGCAAAAATAGCAACGGTTAAATTGCCTGTTAGGGGAACCTCGGGGCCATAATTTCGGGATTACTTACTGGCTTGTAAAATACGTATGCAGCTCTCCCTAACTTTTCCATAGCGGTCGGTAAAGCCAAAAGTACGTACGATTCACCCGGTCGACAATCGGAGTTTCATTAAGCACATGTTAGCCAAGTATTGAACTTAGGCCCACAGAGAAGTGACTGGCACATTTTTGAAGAAAATCTTATGGCCGAAGTATGCTAATAACGGCTCAGTACTATGCCACTACGCAGAACTTCCTTCAAGCCAAATATCTAAACCTAACAAGCGCCTTAGGCGTCGCATGATCTACCCATTTTTTCGATTGTGACTAGGCCCAAACCCTTTATTTTAGCGGTCGGTATCGACAATATAGGTACGATTCGCTGGCTCGGCTTTGGAGCACGAACGCTCAAGCGTCACGGAGAAGCTGCTGGGCGAGGGTTTTCTTTTGGTCGCCGACGGCCATGTTCGTCAAGTAGCTGAATTTCTGGCGTTCGGGAGATGAAATCACTGCGCACACTCGTCCGCCGATCGAGTCAATACCTGAAACAATACTGCAGCGTACAGCGACGAAACACTGTCACCAAACAGGCCAACCCGTACCCACACAGGGATCCATAAAGCAGCTTTCCCGCATTACAAAATCCTAGCGTGACCAAGTAGCATATGGAACGTAAGAAAGGGGGACCGTTAGGAACTGTCAATGCATGCAGCTACACATGCATGCATCTTTTAAGGATTCGACGATCCGAAGCGGAACTTTTCAACTGGAATTATGCGTCGTTACTTGTCAAGAAGGAAAGCCTGCTTTCATCGCCCAGCTAGGGACACCTACATTTAATTCGTCCCATAACAATACCCCCTAGCACTTACTGTCGTTGAACCGACGCTCCATTGCGTCGAGAGTGTCGCCGTCAATGTGCGCAATCTGGATCACTCTCGGTTTGCCGGCCGGCGTATGCGAGCAGTCAGTGATGAAGTCGAACAACTCGCGGTCGTTGACGGTGGGATACTGGCCGACGGTGTTGAACGTGCGGAGCTTGGAAACGCGGCGGAAGGCCTTTGTGGCGAAGAGGTCGCTCCAGAACGACGGGTCATTGCCGCCGACGCGGGTGCGCATCGTGACCGTCTGGAGGCGCTTAAAGTTGTCCAGCACGGGGTCAGTCGGCAAGCGCATCCAATCGGTTGTGATGTTGATGTCGAGGATCGCTGCACCCTTCACGGTAGGGAAGTGGTCGATCAGGCGCGTCAGACGTCCGTCGGGCTCGTCGGTTGAACGTTTTACGGTGACCTCCACCTTGCGGACTGCGGTCTTGCTAAAGCACGTCGTAAAGGTTACATTTAAGATAGAACAGTGTCGGACGATTTGCTCGACAATGTTTATCGCAGGTTGGCCAATACACCTCGGGGGAATTTGTGAAAGTCAGAACAAACGACAAAAGATTTCTCGCATGCTCAAAACGATTTCCTTTGCAGGTCTATAGACCATCCAACGGACAGGTTAATCGAAAAGTAGAAATGTATCTAATATAGGCTAGCGGCGGTCCTTTTGGCTATTGCTTGTGACGCCGTCGACACCTGCTCCTACTCTCCGTCATTATCCGTCTTCGAGGTGGACCCCCTTCCCAGTAATGATGACGCAGTTCCTGGATAGCCCAACGTACCGTGCGAACTTCTCGTACATAGCCTGGAGCTCGGGCGTCGTCCAGTACGACGATGCAATGCTCTCTCGATCGGCGCCCCACCAGAGGTTGCTCTCGTTGTTCGGCGGAGCTCGATACAGATGCACGTGATGGGGGCTCACCTCGAAGGCGAGCTCACAGACGAGGCGCGTCGGAAGGGTGTTCACGTTCTGCAGGATCGTGTCGCGGAAACGGCGGCATGTCAGTTGGAGGGCCTCCGTACCAGCCGGCTCATTCGCTTGGAACATGTCCAGGAGGACTTCCACCGGAGCCGTCTGGATGCTCGACATTTGCGGCCTGAAATTAACATGACTAACGCTGGTATTTTTGGAAAGAATGCTGACAAAAGCGAAAATTGCAGGAATTTCTAGTTGCTTTGGGACGAGTAAAACGCTTATTTCTACATTTGCAGCGCTGCTGAGAGAGCTACACAGTTTGGATCAAGCCCAGATAAATGCAAAAAGGTAAACTAAAATAACCGAAACCGTTTTTTTCCGTGAAGGTAGCTCAAAGTAAGGCTTGTTTGCATACGCTAAGACGCGTGCAAGAATCCTTCTAAAGCAAATTATCGATTCGGGCCAAAACTCGTAATTGAGATAGCTATGTGGCACAAGAAGAAAAGAAAATATAAATGCTTCAAATGATCAATTTAGCATTTGCTAAATGTCGCGAGACGAACTCCAATAGTGGATTATGCAGAAGCTTCGAGGTGCCTAAAGCTCTGGCCAACCGTCCGCTTATTCGTTCCAGAGACTTGACCCTATGAGGTCATGACGGACGGACTGTGGTGGGAAAGCCCGGCGAACCGAAGATGGATGCGAACCGTGCGAAGAGACGTCGGAGACCGCAGAGAGTCGGCGAATGCACCCTTGCACGCCCAGAAATGCTTGACAGTCAAACCTGCAAAAGTTAATACATTGTCTTTCAACTGTGTCCGTGCGTACCCGAACTGAAGCCGCCATTTCGGGCGCGACGTTCGCTGACTGGGAGTTTGTGAATTCGGTTTAAATACCCTAGTTAGAGATACTTAACAATTCCAGCTCGGGCCCACGGCCTGTGGCGGTCGCAAATTTTGCTATGCACTGTTCTCGAAGTAGTGCAATATCAAGCCTCCGACAAGGCTTATGCGCCAACAGCACATCACCAGGAATGCTGAGCGGTGTTTGCAAAAAGCACGTGCGTACTTTGTGTTTGCAAAAAGCTTTGCTGCGCCTTAATCTTTCACCGTTCGATTGGAAGTTATCGGGCTGAATTGGATCATTCGAAAATCCACAGGGCTCCGGGTTTTCTTGTCCGTTCCGCTGTTTAGAACCTGCCCATGTTTGCCAACGCTTTCAGACGACGACGTTCTTCTGCTTGTCTGTGCTTTCCGCTATGCAGCGAAAGTCAGCGGAGTTACCTTCGCGAGCCTTAGACGTCCGCCACGGAGTAATTATTCGCTTCGGCACACATTCCGGTGGTCAACAAGGAATGCGTTTAGGACGCTTACCCGAAGCTAAGAACGCTTGCGGAAATCAAATGAGAAAGTCGTAGCATGCAATAACTAGCGTTACAAATGCCATTCGCGTGGCCAGCATCCCTTCTGGGGATTACAAGAGAATGCCCAGGTTAAACAGTAAGTAAAAGTGAAAGGGTTTTAAGAGTCGTCCTGGAAGTAGGGCAAGGGCAAGGTCTACGCGCACTGACATCACGGGTTGATGTAGGCGCATCGAGCGAAACACATTCGACGGACCCATTATTAGATACCTCCCCGAGTGTGCTAAAGATAGCTGAACCCACTGAGGCCTGCTTAGCACGTTCTACAAAGAGACGATACCACAATCTTGTTCAGCTTATAGGAACTCTGATGGCTTGTTAAAGATGCAGAATTCCCCAAACTTTTATTTCAGCGGTCGATATACGACAAAAGTGGGTACGATTCGCTGGCTCTGATTTGGAGCACGAACGCTCAAGCGTCACGGAGAAGCTGCTGGGCGAGGGTTTGCTTCTGGCTGCCGACGGCCATGTTAGTCAAGTAGCGGTTATCGTCGTATAGAGGGCCCTTGATGACTGCGCAGACTTGACCGCCGATCGAGTCAATACCTGAAATGCAAAGTTGGTTTTAGGCTCGGCATAAGAGTTTACTGCGATGAACTAGGGATACCTAATTCTTTACGCAGCACTACGCACTAGC
>JNEY01000731.1:11760-27583 GCA_020875895.1 Aphelenchus avenae
GGGGGGGGTATCGTCCAAGTCTAATTTGGGTATCGGTACAGGCGCACAACTAGGGGAACAAGGCGAAATATCCGGTTCGTCCGGGAACGTAATCTTGGCGAATCGATGGGTGAAAAACTTTCAGCGTTCTGATTGGCCCCACAAAAATGACGAACGCTCTCGCGAAGGTCGCTAGGTCGAAGAAGGGTCAATTTGGCCTCTGCGACATCGCGTGCAATGCCAGGGTTCTCTCGCTCTTTCTGAAGCTAAACGCTCAACGCGTTGAGTTCCCTGGAGCTGAACTGATCCGGTCCTTCGAACCGTACGACTCCAACTGTATTTTCATGTTGAAAGCTTCGACATCCTTTCGGGTTCTTCTCGACGGGTTCAGCCCTGGCCAGGAAGTACTGCCTGATCTTCGACTATGACAACGCCCAGCTAGGCTTCTCGGAGTACTTGTACCCTGCGCCTGTTAGCGGCTAAGAAATTCTCTCTGCGCCCTTGAAATTATGGTTTACATTTTTTTGTTAAAGAGAAAACGCGAGACCGGCCCGGCTGCACATTGTTGGCAATGATAAAGTTTCGTCCCCCCTCCCCCCCATGTCCCCGCCTGCCATGGTTGGTCAGGAGGTATCTCCACTTGATGCACGCCGTTGACGTTAATAGAAGTGTAGGGCTCTAGGAACTCGTGAACACGCGCTTACACCTGCCTTATGGAGATCAGCGTTCTCCTTTCATAGAAATAGCTGTATAGACTCTAGTTCACCTGCGTCTCTAAGAACTTAAGAATGCGCTGAGAAGTAATTAAAGTTCCCCAAAATTAGGTAGCCGTGCTTGTATTTGGGATCCGGTTTCCATCGAAGCGATGCATGAAGGTGTCATGTCGTGCGATTCTCAGAAGTATTTTGCCTCCAACGATTGGTGATTCACGATTATGAGCGTCAAAAGTGGACGATGCTGTTGCTGCGACGCCAATGTAAGCCAATCCAACTCAACAAACGTGTCCACCGGCAGGAGCGCCCAGAAAACGTGCGTATCCAACAGAGCTTTTTTAGCCCCTCCCTCCCCACCCCGGCCCCTCGTCAAGCATTTGTCGGATCTGCTATAACACGCTCTCCTCCCCTGTCATCGAAACGCCAAATTCTCTACATCAGTGGAGCTTCCAGCGGGGTTTCCAATTCTCGGAAGTGCTAAACCGGGAATCGGAATCCGAAAAGGAAACTTATTTTCGGAATTCAGGAAAAAGCGTCCTTATTCGGACTGGAAATCGAGGTTTATGAATGGCGTTCATCACAGTACCGTATTTTATTGTGTGTTCCTGATTTAGGTCCCAGAGGGGTCTATTAGAAGGGGGTGTTTATTCCGCAATTGGTCCCTTAGGTGGGGGGTCTATTAGGTGGAGGGGGGTCTAATATAGGGGGGGGGGGTGGTGTATCAGAGAAAATACGGTATTTGAAGTCGTAAGTCGGAAGGTTTGGATGGCAAAGTCGTACGTTCTCAAAGCTCGCCGCAGCGGACACTATCGAAATCTTAGACAAAAACTGACAAATATAGCACAAGCTTGCGCTGGCGGCGCCTAGCCGGGGACGGAAGCTAGGGTATATACGGCGTTAGCATAAAGTTTATGATGAATTCGAGACGGCGCATGCCTGCCGCATACATTACCATCGATGTTTCAAGGCCTTGTGGAATTATGTGAAAAAAGCAAGACGGGTTAAAAAAGTAGCACTGTTGGTTAGCGCGTTGCATAAATACTAATAGAGCTCACAAAAGTGCCCTCTCACACTAAGTGAGAAATGACTTATTACGTCCTTACGTCTCGATTCCTTTGATATCGTACGTATCATATACGCTTTCTTCCCTAGGTCGGAGTCGAAATAATCGGATGGTTCGGCGCTCTGGCCAACGTATTTTGGCTACTAGTTGCATTGGGTAGCGGTTCGACACCCGAGAACTGTTCGACCGACGTTGTAGCAGTAGGTCTTTACTTGCATGCCGTACTTGGCCTCATCGGTTCCGTGACTCTCGTACTTGCATGCCGCTTGAAAAAATACCAGTGGTACTTGACGTTCGTCGTAACCAATGTAAGTACCCTGTCTTGAGGTGGCATTTTGATCTGTTGTAGTGACATGCCCGGTGAGTGAGGGAGACGAGGTCTTCGTTCTTCAAGCGCGCGCAAAGTTAGTCAATATTGAATGCAAATATTGAGATTTTAAGGGTATCGATTGGGTCCGCTTTCCGGGTGAGGGGTCTCAAGGATAGACCCAGAAGACCGGCTCTCCTTTGCCATTCTGAGCGAGGCTCAGCCGGGCAGGCCTCCTGAGCAAGGTCTCGGCTACAGAGAGTTGGCCACTGCAGACCCTTACGATTTTCGCGGTACCGTTTGAAAGTACCAAAATGTACCCAAAGGTCCTTCAAATCGGTACAAATCAGGTAGTCGAAAATAGCGGCGGTCATTGATAAAATCGAAATATGTTGAACAAAAATTATCAAAAAAGGTAAAACGATACTTGTTTTGTTTGTTAAATCTTGTGTAAAGTCTCGTCTTTTTGTATTATCTTCATCCTTCAATCAATAGTCCAGTTTAGGCTCTTTACATTACGCTTGAAGCTGCGCTGTTCATGTTCTGGTTTCCTATGCTTGCTCTTTTATTATACGCCGGGGCGTATTTGCATCCGACTAGCGTAATTATAGTGGTTTCGCTCGGCTTGGTGGTCGCTCTCAACATCTATTTCGAATACGTCGTGCTTAGAACGTACCGCTACGAGAAGCATAAGCATGCCGAGAGTGGCGTGACAGCTATGAAAGGTGTCGCAAAGCCTCAGTTGGCATAATCGTTATGACTTAGCGTGTGCTACCGAGCCATTTTTAAAGATTACTTATTTAATTGCGATGCTTACGGCATATGAACGGCATACCCAGAAGGAGTTTACAGCTGCGTATAGGGACCTTTTGAAAGGATTGGTTTCCATTTTGGCTGTAAGGTTATTTTGTCTCTGTTTTCTCTATATTTTCTATTTTCTGTGCAAAAATGGTAAGATTACTAGATGAAGAGCCGCCTCTAAACCGCGAAGTTTTACGCACACAAAGTTCGTAGACTGAAAGAAAGGGGATTCTTGCAGGCAATACTGCCAAGCAGAAAAGAGCGTGGGAATCACTAGTTCCCTCAACGGCTGTCCATGAACGCTGCTATGTCCCTTGTGCTTGCATTGTCCTACTCACATAAGTGCATTAAATTAGTTAATTCGTTCGTCTCTATGTTTTTCTTGGCTGGTTTAATCTTCGCAACTTCAACGAAACTGCTGCCGACCGAACGAATGGTCGTAGCTAGCGTACACTTTCGAAGTGACTAGGAAGGCCTAAAGGGACACAGCTACGGGCTCAAGTATCTTGCATCTTCCCCGGTCGCGGCCTAAAGTACTATTAAAGTATATTAACGAAGCCAAAATTACGCAGAGAGCGAGCGTCCGCTAGGCCTGCCTAGCTGCGTTCGAGCGTACAAAGCCTGTTTAGAAACCGATTTATTCCGCTATTTTATAGCTTTTTTTGCCAGGGAATGCAAAAATGCGTTCGGATATGCCATCAACATTGAATAAGGAACCGGTAATTTGCGGCGGAAAATACATGTACTCTTGACTCCGAAGCAGAGATGACCAAATATGACGATCGAAATATGCATTCGCGTGGGGGCTTCGATAGCTTGCACTTGTTTAAATTGCATTTTGCCAATCATGCGACTGCAAATAAGCAAAGATGTTCGAGCAACGAAGCAATATCACCTTTCAAAATAGAAATAGAATTAAACCGAATTCAGCAGGATTTAAAACTAATTAGGTATTTTGGTTCGCATCATAGTTACGGTTTCGATGCTTCGGGTACGTGCCTGTATGATTGCTGTCCTACAAATACTGGCAGACTGGTCTGTTATGGACTGGTAGCTGCAAACTCCCGGAGTCCCGAACGGCAAATATCTAATGATGTGCCTGTAGGCTTCCAATGGTTCCAGCGCCAGCCGGGCTTGTTGATCGACAGTGGCTTCGAATAAGCTTCGTGTTCACTGAACACGAAGTCGACTGAACACTGTTCAGTCGACTGAGAATGCTCGATGGGCGAAGCGGCAAAAGCAATGCGGAACAGAGTTCGAACGCCGCACGCCTATAGAGCTTATTCGCACCGCCTACTGAGCTAGGTGTTTCGCTCAGACTAGCTTATTCGCAAGGACTACTGGGCCCACAAGGCCCAGTAAAGCGACTTTTGAACGACTCCTTTTCTTCACCTCTCCGGGCTCATTAAGCCGGGTAAACAGCCCTGTCCTGAACGCGATGCGTTAAGGACCGTACTATATATCGATACGCGATGTATCCTGACCGTACTATGGCTCTTCGGCACTCGTTGATCTTCTACGAACTAAAGAAGAGAAATGTGGCATAGAACGCGGTCGAAATGAAGAGCATGGGATGTACGAGTGTCCATAGTGTCCGTCAACGACAGTTTGCTGTATGTGCCCAAATTTCCATGACATTGGATAGACCTAATTAACCGACGAAGCTTCGCCTCGTGCTTAATTCACCACGTATTATTGTGAATAGACATATATTGCCACATTTTTACCAGAATGCTGCCGACTGAAGCCTTCACCGAAGCTATTGCATTTCTTCGCCTCTTCGACCTAAAGGCGCTCGCGGCACCAATTCGCTATGTTCTTCGCTCGCAGTCAAAGCTTCTAAGAGGACTCGATGGGAGGAATTCCCGGGTCTGCAATCCTACGTTCTGGACACAAGAATTGAAGTTTACTGCCATTCGCAAGCGCCAGCGGATTTCGTGGCCACTCTGACTTTCGCGAGCAAGGACGAAACGACTGAATTCGTCTACGCTGCTTTTCCTAATTGCATCGTCGACGAAGTGGTCATTTCCCGAAAGCTAAGCACAAACATCTTGGACACTGTTGGTCGAGTTGCCGATTCGGTCGTCATTAACGGAGCACTTCTCCTCGACGGTACAATCAGTACCGACGAATCGCTCCGTCTTATCCGAAAGTTTCGAAAAGTGAAGGTGCGGGCCTTCATCATTTTTTTGCTGCAATGCACCGATTGCGTTTAAAACCCGTATTAGACCCATTCGGCCTTTTTTAGGCGCTGCGCCTAATGAGAGTCGTAAGCGACGACGAAGTCGATAAAGTCGCAAACGTCTACCGTGGAAGTGGCGTCCGCGAGCTCCAGTGCTACGGGTCCCGCCATTACTGGTCTCGAAGAATATTGGCAACTTTCTTTTGAGCATTCTCTATGCGCAGTCGGTTGACTGATTCGTACTGGTTCTCCGCGCTGTAATAACCTGTGTTTCCGAGTAGCTAAATAAAATTTTTCAAAAAACAAGTGATAGCGTCCTGACGTTTAGCACGTTCGCGGCATCATGCAGAAGCATGATATTTATTCAACGTAACTGGCCATCGTTAGGGCAGTGGCGACGCCACGGCTTACGGCGGGCCCCTTGGGCGATGCTAGTGAGAACGTGACGACTTTATCCAGAGTATATATAGATTGTTCCTAATGAGCACAAGCCTACGACTCCAGCGCAGGCAAGTATATTCCACGGTAGACGCCGAAATATAGCGGTTTGTGCATTTATGCACGCATAGAAACGTATCGAGGAAAACGGAGGGCTGGTCCTGGTGCTGTGGCCACTGATTCCGATGAAGTGCGTTTTTGGGTGAATGAAGTGAAGTGAAAATGAAGTAAGGCCAACTTCACTTCACTTCGCTTCAGTTTATTTCACTTCACTTCACTTTTCTTCACTGAACTTTTCAGTTCACCGGATAATTAGCACTGATGAAGCAAGTTTTCGGGTGAGTGAAGTGAAATGAAAATTAAGTTAGGTCGACTTCACTTCACTTCACTTCAGTTCACTTCACTTCAGTTCACTTTTCTTCAATGAACTTTGCACTTCACCGAAACAGTGGCTGTGGCCTTAGGCGTCTAGGTCCTGGCCCTGATCCTGGTGCCCACGGAAAAAGTGCTCAGCCTTGACGCGTAGCGACGCTATCAGCCAATGTAAAAGAATCAAAATGTTGTAGCCTGGCGAGATGTCACGAGATCTTGGAAACTTTGCGAACTTGAGCACTCCAAAGCCTTGGTATGCGCCTTCAAAGGGGCTAGAAAGGGATTCATATGAATCTTCGATGAAGCATTTATTCGTAGTTTCATCTGTACATGAAGAAAAGCGATTCGTTATTAAGCAGAGTTATATACATGTCTACACACTCTTTCGAACGTGTGTCCTTAGTTCATCCTTCTGCTCATCAACGGTGTTCGTCGGCGTCGGAACGTACTCGAAGGAAGCCGCATCCACGTCAGCGTCGTCCACGTCTGAAGCGCTGGTCTGCTGGGAGACTCTCCTGTGCTTGTGACCTGGGTTGCTGGCTCGTCGTATGACGTGGGTCGCTGAAAATACAAATGGTTGAAGAACTCAAAAAGTTGTATTAGTCGGTATGGCGTATATAGCGCGTACCTTTGTATTTGTTCAGGCCTAAGATAAATTACGAAGGGCATAAAAAATTTCCTGGACGTGACAGGAAGGTCTAATGAAGCAGCACCGAAAAATTTTCGGAGAGCGTTAGCGTACATCCTAGTGGCGGTCTACTAGCGTGCAGCCTACAGAATTGCTATGTTTCTCATACGAGCCTTACCGCGGAACTAAATTGTTTTCGCTTCGTCATCGAGCGTAATTTTAGCTGGAAAGAAGAAGATTTGACAAAACGATGAGTACTGTGTCTGCTCGTTTTAGCCGAAAAGCTTCACGCTGCAATCGGGGAACGTCTAGGGACATATCGCCGATGCATAGCCGAGATACCATTGAGGACGATAGTCAGAATAGGGCCCTAGCCGAATTCTAGCTAAGCTACCAAGATAAATTGCTTGCGGTGGTGAAACATACCGGTATTCTTGACTCCGGAGCAGAGGTGACCGAATATGATGTTCGAAATGTGCATTCGCGAGTGGACGTCGACGGTCTCAACTTGTCTAAACCGCATTTTGCCAATCTTGCGACTATGAATACGCAAAAATTTTCGCACTCCACAGCGATATCACCTTTCAAAAGCATGCATTAGGACGAAAACAAGCGAGGGCGAAGACGAGCTTATGAGCTTGTTTATGTGACAAGTTGATTAGGTGAAGGCCTAATCCATTAGCTCGTCTCTTTGAGTGATGACAGCTGTCATCCGCCCTCCAGACGGATTTATTTGTCAAAAAGGTGTCTTAAGGTCGACTAATTGTGAAACGGAACGGGAAACCAGACAAGAAGCTTTGAAGCTTAGAAGCCCGCTTATGGAAAGCTCGGAAGCACTTTCGCGCTGGGTGTAGGTGAACGAGGGGACGATCCACTTTGCCTGTTTTGGCACATTGTTGCGCATCAGCTGTTGCGGACTGGCTCAGCGAGCTCCATTGTACCTGTATACCATGGAATCCTTGCGGAACTGTCCACGCCAAACTAGGTGTGTTTTACAAGCTACGATCAGACCTTGCGGCACGACCCATTTGATCGTCCGCTCAGCGACGACATCTGTCGCATACTTAGACGCCCGTACCGTGCCGGACTGCGTACTGTTTTCTACGGTACGGCGCAGGTCTAGTATGGGTCTCCGCACCGCACCGTACTGGCCTGGCGCAGTACGGAGTACGGCACGGCATAGTTCGCTGTCTAAAAAAGAACTAGTGAGGGCTGTAGTATGACTTTAATACGGGCCACATCGTACTCCGTACCGTACTCTACGGTACGGAGTACGATATGGGGTGGTCAGTACGCGACGGAGCGCGGTACGCGAGTGCCAGTACGGCACGGAGGAAGTCTAGTAAGTCGTCCACCCAATAGACGGATTTAATTCTCGAAGACAAGTATTACGGTCTGCTAATTGTGAAACGGAACGAGAAACGAGGAAACTGCTTGGAAGCCATTAATGCAAGGCCACCAGTGCTTCCGCACTGAGCGGATATGTAGCGAGTGGGATAATTCACTTCCAGTGTTTACTGTTGCTTTCCAGATGCGCTTCGCTAACTCAAGAGTGCCCCTGTTTCCTGCGTAGTACATCGCAATTACCGAGCTTGTTTTTAAAACTTTTGAGGCTTGTTTTGCAAGCTCCGATCGAGAATGTAGCCGAATCATCCCTTTCAGGGTCGATAGCCACGTCATCAGCCCAGCAGGGTACTGGTTGACCGTCAAAAAAGTATTAAAGTAAACTACCTAATAGCAAAAGAGAACGAAAAAGCAGATTGAGAACTTCTAAGCGCTCGATACAAGGATTCGCGAAGCCCTATGGCCTGGGCGTGCGTGGTCGGAGTAGGCAACAGGGACAATTACTTCCTGCTAGGCTAAATGAAAGGTCACTGGTGCCGGATGTCATGCAATCGGCACAGGAACTTTGCGATCGAGTGGGCTGGATGGACAAGACAGGGACATCTCGTGCAGGATCCTATACTTGCGAAGGTGTGTGGGATTCTCGTAAAGCACTAGACTTCCGCGATGCACTTAAAGTCCCCATTTATTGCGTTCAGGTTTAACGATTTATTTAGCTCGTACAGGTTACCTAAGGGAACTACAAAAGAAATCTTCGAAAAGGCGGTTTATAGTCGCTTTTAAAATCCGATTTATGGCGCCGACGGGGGGGGGGGCAATATGAGGTAGTCTTCAGCTCCAATTCCCACAGTTTTCGACTAGTTGTAAAGGCTGGACTTACTTCGACGTAGGCACCGGATCGCGAGCCTTTCCGACATTCTCATCAGCCATTGCAAGCTTTTCCATGGTCGTTTTGTAGAACCGTTTTCCTGAAAACATGATCTGACTTGTTCGAAAATATGGCACGTTGGATTAGTTCGATGCCGAATTCAATCAAGCGTTTTCGGCACAGTTCGAACTGCGTCGCGATAATAGATACGGTACACTTAGCGGCCGTACAAGGCACACTGTGCCGTGGGTGGCTGTGTACGAAGCACACTGTGCTGGGATCTGCCTCATATGCTTTACGCATAGAGAATCCACCATGGCTAAAGCCACCACTATGTATCGAAGAATGCCCAAAACAGTGACATTTTTGGTAGTTTGGCGCAAAAAATCTACGCTACGCTTTTTTCTCCATACGACTTTTTTGCCGTGACGGCTCCACTGTCATGCTAGACGGAACGGAGAACCACAGAACGAGTTGCAGGATGAAACGGGACCCGACGTGAGACAGGTCTTAGACGTCTCTAGTTTGGTGCCAATAACTTCGTCCTTTGCAAAGCCGGGAAAACGGGGCATTCCAGCAAAGGCTAGTCTAACGGGGCTCGCTTAACACTGAATCGGACACCTAATTCAAGCGTCATAACTGGAAGAGGCCTTTGAAAACATCCGCAAACGCTGCAAAACACTACCGTGTTTTCAGAAAGCGAGCTCAGGTGCGCATCGTTATTAATAGGAACTAAAGAGGGGCGCCGTACTAGTGCAGCACGGTGCAAGCGTATCCAGGGACAACTAAGGGGCAATCCTCTTAATAAACAAGCCTCAAATCCCGCTGCAGAAACGGAGGGAAAAGCCGGCCTCACCCTCTCACGCGGAGCACGCTTGTTTACGACAAAATAAGCGCCGCCGGCGGCGGCGGCGGCAGCTGACCACGTCCCATGGCGGCTTAAAGCCGCCCGAGCGTGGCCCTGGATGCTCGGGAATGTGCCCCCCTATTGATCCGACCTGTTTTCGCAATTTGCACGCGTTCCGCGGCGGTGCACTCGCGAAAGTGCAGCGACGGAAGTTTGCCTCGTGGAGAGCAGGCGGGGCGCATAACTCAAGGGCACATTTGAGGATATGCGGTGGCACGGAGGCGATTTATCTTTGTCCGAAATTCTCAAAATAGTGACGTGAGTTTTATGACGCGTAGCCGCCGTAGCGCCGACAAAGCATTGTTACCGCGGTTGGATAGAATAAGGTCTTGCGCCTAAGGAAGGGAACAATGCGAGCAATCATAGTCCGAATTGGGTAGTGCATTCGGCGGTTTATGCGTCGCACTCATGAACTTATACGATGCGGTGCACTAATAAAGCGCAGCCGGTAGTAGGGATCCATGTCGGATTTCGGAATTCCGATTCCAGAATTAAAAAATCCGATGGCTTTCTAGTTCAGAATCAGAATAAAACAGATAAATTAAATTCAAGATAAGGGTGAACTCAGCAAAAGCTGTCAGGATTCCGGCATTTAGCTTTGAGTAAAGTAGCCCTCCGCTTGGCATTTCATCACTTTTGTCGAATTTTGGCTAAAGTATCGTTGGCGTTGTCGAAGCGGTTTGCAAAGCGGCAAGTTACAAGTAGGAACTTTCTTAGCAAAACCGAAAAAGCGTTGTTTCTTTCAAAAACTTCGGCTTTAGTGGTTAACTTTTTACCAAAAACGGGTGGGGCTTTTTCTGCGTACGGAAATAAACGAGTGTTCGGCCAAGAACGGTTTATTTCGTTGTTTATGGATCATCGAATACTGCGCAACCCGTGTACGCATAAAGTCTGACCGTAGCGACGGTAAGGCACGTCATTATTATAGAGCACAGAGTAGCGTTCGGCACGACCCCTCCCCTCCCCCCGAACCGACACTTCGACCCGACAACGCGACCCGACAAAGTCGGCTTGTCGGGGTCGCGTCGGCCCGACCAAGTCGAGTCGGGTGCCAACGCTAGAGTACAACAAGGACTCATTATTGGGAACGGATCATTCCACTAACCGAAGTTCGAAGCGCGTAGTGCCTTCGCAAGTAGAGCACGATCTGCGACTGTGCGCTTCTCCAAGTGCGCCGGCGGAGCTTGCTTTAGGAGAGGGACATAGACTGCGGCCAACAGGGCGGTATCCAAATGGATGGATGGCAAAAAGGCGACTTATCTTTGCTCAATATTTGAACATAATGACGTGTTTCGTATGTCGTGGGCCCTACCACTGGCCAGACACGTAGACAGCGTACGGCAGAGCAAGAAGTCACGCAAGTCCTGCATGCACGAACGCTGCTAGTGGAACTGGTCACAAGCTTACTTTAACCGACTTTTACAGTCACGTGTTCCACTGACAATGCGGACGTAAATCATACCTCGCATGAGGATTCGCCCGAACACGGCACAAACTACACAAAAAAAATTAGACAGGATGTTCCGAGTGTCGCATCTACTCTATCCGACAGGAAATTGCTTTTACTGGCGTACATACATGTTGGTTTACAAATGCATTGCACTGCTAGAAAGTATTGTCAAAAGTAAACCGCTAACTTCTTGGGCGTCCAGTCGATGATGGAACGGCAGCAGTAAAGCTCCTGAATGCCACTATCGCGATAGAAGTTTGCGATTGCATTGACTTCGTCGCCTCGTGCCGTGTGCGCGAGTTGCAAAGTCTAAAGGAAACAGCGTCGGCATGGCGGTGCATGTACGCTTCAAAGACGCCATCTGTGCAAGCAGCGGAAATATGCAAAAATACTGACCTTTATTTTTCGAAATTTTCGCACTAGATGCAGGGAATCATCGTGGCTCATGTTGCCGCTGAGCCAAAGGATTCCCTTAATGACGACGGACCCCGCGACTTGGTCAAGAGCGTACAAGAGGTTCTTATCTACCCATCCGGGAGTCACTTGCTCGAATATGCAGTTAGGAAATGCCGCAGCGACGAAGTTCACCGTATCGTTTTTGCTCGCGAAAGTAAGGTGGGCCACGAAATCCGAGAGGACATAGCCCTCTGCGTTCTTTGACGCGTCAGCATGGCGGTAGATGCTCACGCTTGTGTCGTCTATGCAAAATACGAGGCCTGGGAATTCTTCCCATCGAATTCTGGTGGACGCTTTGACTGCCAGCGAAGAGCAAAAGTTATTGGTGACCGCGAGCGCGTTCAGGTCGAAGAGGCGCAGGAATGCGACGGCTTCGGCGAAGGCCTCGGTCGGTAGCATTTCAGTCGAAGCTGTTGCAATTGGGCCACTCGCGAAAATAACTCAGGAACGACCCGAGCTAGCAAATCCGGTCACTTAAGTAGGGCCAAGCAAAGGCATTGCATACTGCAGTGTTTACTGGTCATCACTAAGGGAACTAGTGCATCACACGCTCTGCAGGCTGTCGGCTTTCTCGGCCTATATTCAGCTGGTTCTGTAAACTGAAAGACGTTTCGCTATGCGCAGCTACCGAATTAGGCTTAATGAAGGACAGTTCAGCCGAATAACAGAAGTTGAAGGAAAAAGTGTCGTTAAAAGCTCGCTTGTTCACGTATCGTGGGTGTTACACGGTCGGCCGGCCGTTCTGTGACCGAGAGCGCGGCAGTGAACTGCTTGAACTTGCGAAGTCTCAAGACCATGACCGTTGAAGCCGTGCGACTGCTAGATCGCCGGCTCGAACATCGACCGCCATGTTTTAGACGACAGGTTTCCGAACGGGAACGGTCCTTCCCCTCCACGTGTGACTGCGCGTCCGTCCCTATTTAAGCGTCCACAATTGGAGTTTGGCAGCGTATTCGGTCTGAGCCCCGAAAGTTGACGTTCTTTGAGTGCTCCTTCTGCTTTGAAATGGACGTGTCTAAGCGTAACGGACCAAACGTTTTCACCGTAAGTTCATTGGGTCTTCTTTCTGATAACATTACTAGGTCTGGGCAGGTCCCGGCCCGGTGCATGGGAATCTAAGTCCCGGGCATAAAAAAAATTCCGCTAATTTCGATATTTTCGGGGTAAAATCTTTTGTAAAACTTAAGCAACAATAGCCCAAATTCGGTCGAAAATCCATCAGAATTGATTAAACTTTGTCAAGTATGGCGATTATCCCATTGTTATCTGAGTGGTTTAAAAGTTGAAATGGCAGTATTTCCCTATTTCCCAATGGGGTTCGTTCCTCCTTCTGGACCAATTGCAGCTCAAAACCAACAAAAGTCCCGGTCCCGGTCGTCGGAGAAAAGTGCCCAGACCTGGACGCTACGCGAATGAACAGCCACGAGAAGTGTCTTACAAACAGTCTAATTCGATACTTTAGCTTCCTACTGAGACATGCAAGGCCATCTTCTACTTTCTCGACCGTTTCGACGCATCGGCCCTGCAGTTCTCATGCAAGCGCCTGAAGGCAACCGCATGCAGCCTCGCAGATTCGTTCCATCCTCCGACGATTAACACCATCTCCATCAACGCATCAGAAGACGTCATTGGCACAATGGAAGTCGAAATTACGCTTCCAGGCTACAACGCATGGACTGAGTCTGGTCCCCAGCCATTCAGGTTCAGCGGAAGTATCTCGTCGTTGAGGCCGCTGGAGGACTTTCTTCGCGGCACCATCATCGAGAAGTTCGAGCTTTATGGCTTCGTCAACGAAAACCTTCGTAAATTCATCGGTTCAGTCGCCGCTGGACTCACGTTCCCCGAAGACCGTGAAGGCATTTTCCGCATCGGCATCTCCGGGCGCTCACATAAAGACGTCGAAGACTGGGACGACATCTTTTCACATGTCACGGTAGGCCAATCCTTTGCGCTAAAGCGCTGATGATCCGAAAAAACAATTTACGATGACCTACCATGTTTGGCATTTTTACGCAGGGTCATTTGGGTAGACACGAGGCCTCTCCTGCCTAAGAGCTCTACCGATTCTAGACACCTGAAGTACCCGTCGTATTATCACCTAACGTTTCTAGATGTCCCCTACTATGGTACTACAAGGTCCTAAAAAGTAAGGTGAAGTAACTTTTAGTGCTTCATTGTATTGGTGAATCGGTCAGCAATTCTCTCGGCGTGATATGAAAAATTTTAGCCAAAAGAATTCGGCCGCCATTTCTGCGGCACGATGATGCACCGCGACGGTGATTTCGTTCACCACCAAACTGCCTACAAATACTGAGCTCGGCTTCCGACCAGACAGCGTTTGCCTACCCACCTTGAATCGTCTTTGAGTTTTGTATCCCTCATAGTTACTCATGAAATAAACAGCGGTTAGTTCCACACTTATTATTCAATGTTATCATAGTTGCGGTGATGCTTGACAAACTAAGTACCTTATTGCAAATCGTAGACTTTACATATACTGCAACATACAGGTCCACAGAGTCTACCCGTCGACTTTGTGCATCATCCGGAAACAGTCGAAAAGGTTGATGTTTGAACGACTCTTCGTTCATTTTCTGTTTTAGCTATGTCGCACAGTTGAACAACTGTGTTTGACCGATCGTTTGCTTCCCAACGGGAGTCCACGAGCATGATGAGGTAAATCTTGAGAGCGCTGTCAGCGATGAAGGGTATCGGTACACTATTTCCCGTAGCGACGGCCTCCAGGCCTCTCAACTCCAAAACCGGGATTCAGGGCCCAGCAGGTCAAATTCAAGGTTTTTTCAGGGGCCAGGAGTCAAATTCAGGGGGTAAATCAGGGGGTATTTTTTTGTTTGTTTTCCATGCAGTTCAAGATTTACTGGCGCTCCGAAAAGCACTTTTCAAATGCCTCTTTCCGCCAGGAAAGCTTCGCCCGAAAAGTTCCGCCGTTGCAGGCGGAATTTTTACGAATAAAAGGTGATTTCCGAAGGAAATTGCGTTTTAGCCCGCCGCAGGCGAAGCCAACGACTTATTTCAGTGGAGCGATGGGCTTTCTACACGAAAAAACTCAGTACTACTGCAAAAATATGACCATATACCCCCTGAATTTGCTCGTGAAAATCAGGGGCAAAAAGCCAAATTCAGGGGGTACCCCCTGAATTCAGGGGGTTTTGAGATCCCTGACGGCCTCGGCCCACGAACACTGCTGTATTCCTGGCACTTTGCAGCACATTGCATGGGCCTATATACGCGATGACACTTGGCCCATGTATTCAAGCTGCCGTTAACTGTTGTACTTTTCGATCGTAATTTGCTGCCGACTGTAACTTTTGCCGCATTTCTCCCTCTCTTCGACCTGAATGCACTTGTTGTCGCAAATTAACCATGTTCCTGGCTCGCACCCAAAGCTTCAGCCACGAGTCGACGATAAGAAATCAGTCCCGGGTGTTGGCTTGCATAATAACCACCGGTTTGAAATTAGCCGTACTGTTAAACCCTAATTGTGAAGGCGATTTATACAGCTGGAGGAAAGAGGCCAGGCTGTTCGCCAGAGAGAACAAAATATCATGCCATTTGTGCGCAAAGTAAAGTGCAGCACATCGAAAAAATAGTCCCGACATCGCATGAAAGCACGTGTTTCCTGTTCTCATCAGCGAACTAGTTCTCACGCTTGTGCTTTGTCTCTCCCAATAATCCAACATCGACCAAGAAGTGACAAAACACATCAATCGAGCTGCAAGGTCACATATTAATCGTGCTGCTTGACGGACGCGAAGCCGACATGTCCGAACCGTACGTTGCCATACGCCGGACCGATGGCGACTGCGCACAGCTGCTTACCTACGGCATCGGACTTCCGGAACGACACACAAGCTAAAATAAAAGTTGTTATCGAAGGAAGTGGCCTACGGACGATAGCAGGCTACCCAACGGGGCGTTTTTGATTAAAAAGTGGTGAAAATCGGTAACTTTCCGAGCCATTTTTTATCAAGACGTTAAAATTTTTGCGCAAAAAGTTGCTGGCTTCGCTTGCGGCGGGCAAAAATGTGATTTCCCGCAGAAATCGGGGTGTTTCATTGACACTTTAAGGGAGCCCTCCAGTGACATAGACACAAAATTTGTTGGTATCGCCTGCGGGCCAAACAAGTGCTTTCCTGCCGGAAAAAAACTGGGCAGGTCCTCTACCCTCAAAGTCTACGTCCTGGTTCCTCGACCCGCGCCCCTCCACAGCTCTGTTAATTCCCATAGGGACGCTTTCCTAGTTTCACCCGTCCCCCCAGGCCCCACTCGTGTTGGGATCCCTGGCCCTTGACCG
>JNEY01000731.1:27893-42158 GCA_020875895.1 Aphelenchus avenae
GGGGGGGGGAGTGGAGTGGGTCGCTCTAGGCAAACACCTCTTGAACGCTATTGCCGAGTCGCTAGTTCTGTATCATTAAAGAAGCACTTTGCAGCGTGGGCAGAATGGGCCTTCGATGAAACCCTTGGCCTTTTCCGGAACACTGCGGTTAGAACAGAAGTTTTGAAAGTGCAGGTTCTCTAGCTGCATTCCTAGGCTTATTGTCTGTGATAGCTGCGTGTAGTTTATTGAAGTTCCCGTTGATGACTTAGAGCTCATGATAAAAACGAAGCAAAAGATAGAGCGATGGCAACAACTGGATTCACATATGAAGGGTCTGCCGACGGACCGGCTTCGGTATCACTGCAATCGACGGTCGAACGGACAACGCGTGCGACGTCGACGTGGTTGTACTACCGCCAATGGTGCTCGTCTCCACCTTTCGTCGAAGGCGTGTCTTAGTCGTTGTCCACAAGAGGTTCTGCTTTGTTCGATTGCGATACGGCGCGACGAAGATCAGCGTCAGCGTCGCATTGGCGTAGCCGTAGAGGGAAACCGCTAAGATGTACATGACGTTGTAGTTCTGCGACGGCTCAAAATGAGTATAGCTGCCGACAAGCATGACCAATATGGGTCCCATAAGGAAGGCCAAAGGAGCTGCAAACTAAAGAATGACGATACGTTATCGGATTTGCGATTCCGGTATGCATTTGCTTGTCCGTCAAAAACAGACGCGTGGTCCTCCTTTCTTTTCGACTTCTCCCTTTTTTCGCGTGCCCCTCTATTTCCTATTTGTATACCTTTTTGTTTGTCGAATCTCGAACAATATAATTTTATCACGCTTTTTGGCATCTTTTAGCCTATGGTCTTGGATAAAGGACCGTTCTGCGCAGTTTTCGTAGCGGAATGGAAAAGAATTGGTGTGGTATTCTATCGGTAATACAGTAGAGTAGAGTAAGTGTCGAGTAGAGCGTGTAGAGTAAAATACTTGCCTGAGCCACGAGCAGCCACGTGAGTTGTACGTTCATTTTCCGCGTTTGCTGCAACAAATAAAATATGAGTCTTAGCTTTCTGAAAAGATGAGCCCACTAACTGATCGCGATAGTTAAAGCGTTGGTCTGGTGGCTCAAAGTTTCGGAATTTCCTCAAATTGCACCGCTGAGGAAATAGGAAGCGGCCGGATCAGTGAACCGAACCGACTGAACTCAAGCTTCACATTCTGTTCAGTACGACAAAATGAAATCCTGGTTCTGTACGTCGAAAACCTTAACTGAGTCGGTCAGTTCAGTGGACTAAAACGAACTGAATTGGACTTTTAGTTCAGTCCAGTTGGACCAAACTCGTCTCACCATACTAATGGCTGTGAGTGAGCGCTTCGAAAAACCTTAGCGAGGCCAAATCCCCGTAAAACTGATCGAACGGTGCCTAGTGTAACGTAGGCATGCTTACCTTCATGCAGTCCTGTGCACTTAGCGACGGTGTACGTTAAAACACGCATGACGACCTTTCTTAAGCCCTAGCAAAAGACCTCAGCCTTAGCCTCAACTAAGGCACTGGAGATCGTAGGGGACGTTTTCTTAAGCCTAAGTCCGAGCCATAAAAAAGAACATAAGCGTAAGCAGCAGCCTAAGCGTCTACGAACGCTAGGTAGCATTACTGCACAACTCCGCAGGAAGCAGCAGCATTACCTTTGAAAAGAGACTTCGATTACGTTGTAGGGTCACAAACGTCGCGATAGCCAAAACTATACATAGACCCTCGCACAAGGCAACCTGCACGGCGCCTACAGTTTGAAGCTCCAGTACTTTGTCGAAGTCGTGGCCGACAGTGTAATTCGCGAAGCCCGCATGCGTCCCCGAGCACATAACGGTCGCATTGCGATTATGCGGCGCAATGCCGTCCGCGTGCTCTTCGTAGTAAGCAAGAACTCTTCTGTTGTTCTGAATAATCCGTTCTTTCCTGAGGATTTGTTCGGAAAGCCACCTCTGGGTTATAATACGTCTGCCAGTTCAGTAATGAACACCATAATGAAGCCGCGGAGATTGCCAGCTGAAAGACGACGATGCTCTTCCAGTTTAGAAAGACCTTCTTGAGATGTGGGTTGCTCTGAACCACCAAGAAGCGATATAACAAGCACAGATCTTGAGTCCACAGTCCGTTGATGGCAGCAAACACCGCTAGGGAGTACTAAATAACGCACACTATAATTAAGCAATACGGTTCACTAATGTGTGGCGTTGCCGCGAAGATAGAGACCAAGATTGCAGCCGAATCGATCTTACATTCAACTTCTGAAACGATCTCCAAATTCTTGAGCCTGGCGTAATTCTAATAGATGCCGCCGCGAATCACCAGTATCGATTTGTTGGGAAGGGAAGTGGTCTTAGCATCGTTCAGGAAGAGATCTATTCCATGCGTTTTTCTTTGACACACTCGGTGGACAGTTTCGCAGACTTAAAAAAGGCGACACCAGCGGCATCTGTCGGGAATTTCGGAGAAACACTTGGAGAAAATGTGACCGCAATCGGGCACAAATCGAACAAAAATGGCCTAAATTTTGGGCGCAAGAAAACGATGCCCTTGACCGAGCACCTCCCCCCCCCACGCCCGTCTCGTTGGCGGTTCACGCCTAAACGGTAAAAAGACGGGATAATGCGCTAACCAAACAGACGTGTTTATCACCTCAGAAACTTCATTTTTGAGGCCTACAATTTTCTATTTTAAAACCAGGCAATGCCGGTAACATACAGCGTTACGGATGATTTCAAGTGGTCGCCGAACAAGAAACTAATTTGAGGAAATTTAGAAAAAATATGGTAACACATTTCTTGGCGCTTTGGCGGTAAGAAAAGTACTGGTACGGTCTTCGCCCAAAATGCAGGTGCTTGAAACCGGAACCAATATTTAAATTCAGGTAACATACGGCCGTCAAGATCGCACTGCGACCAGCGAAGCCAACGGGGCCGTGCGCGACGATGCATGAAGCGGGGTAAAGGATTTCCGGAAGTAGCAGCATCAGCGCCGCGGTAAACATGAAGTCCCATAGCTAGAATAATAGCGTCATTCATAATCGCAGTCTACAGAGGGTTTAACATGGCGTAGGTAATTGGTCCTTAGTCCCGAATTTACGTTCCGGTTGTATAGTTTAGGGACAGCGCACTGTTTCGGCTAAATATCGGCAGTCGTACAGACAATATGTCTGTGCCGTTATGTACTACGTACACAGCACGAAAGGGGTCAGTACGGTACGGTGTACGGTACGAAGGCGGTCAGTACGGTTCGAAGGGTGTCAGTTTGGTACGGACTACGACACGGCTAAAGCGGTGCCGATCTTTAGCTCTAGCGGTTCAGTAACCCGCTCGGGCAGTACGCAACTAAGCTTACGCTTAGGAATGACTTGGACTGCAGTTCCGACCGTTACTAATGTCTTGCGAGCGGTGGTACGGGAGTACGACCAGCGTTCCCAATTTCTAACACGCACCTAGAATAGGTAACGCGCGCTCTGCCGCACGCTTATTTGACTCAGCTTGACCATTCGAACTTGTAAGCTTTTACGCTTAGAGAGCGTCGTCTTTCCCTAGCCCCATATCAGCCTCACGTACCGAAATAAGTGCTAGGTACGGACGATACGCGCGTATGGACGCTGGAGAAGCGTAAATGATGAGATATATAACATAGAGCTGCAGCAACACGGAGGTCGCATCAATGAAGGTTATTACCCAGTTGAAGACCGAGTACCCACCTCCGATAGCGGAAGCCATATCGGAGCTCGATTAATTTAGGTTTCCTACTGACGGTCACGTAAACGGTGGGGCTCAGTGCTGAATTCAACACATTTTCACCTGTCCCAGGCGAAAACGAATGGCAACCGCAGGTGAGAAACTTACGACGATCGGGGAGCCGGAATTCCTCGCGTTTAGTATGGCGTTGACGGCCGATTTTACCTTGTACCTCGTAGTAATGCCCAGCTGAATGTTTTTTTTCTGTAAACTCGCAGGGCGCAAAAGAGGCAGCTGCCTCAACCCGTTCCGTTCCGTTCCGTTAAGTTGTTCACTGTGGGCGCTGTGTGTACGGTCAAAAAAGGAAGCGGAACTAGACCTATGCGGAACAGGAGAAAAGTGGAAGAGGTAGAACGCGCAGTTTGATCATGGAGAGGAAAGAAACAGGTTCTAAATGCTTTTTCAGGTCTGTGTTGGTAGCGAAGTACTGCCACAGCATACGCTGCTCAGTGTGCGTTTCGAAATTGTGCGATCACCATAAGGAGAAGGAGAGATCACAAGCACAAGGTAAAATGAGCTGACAAGCAACGTTGCTATGTTTTTCAACTATTCGCCAAAATTTTCGGTGGCGTTGTCCGTGGCGAGTGTTTATTCTTGTGGAATGTAGATTTTGAATATGTTCCAGTCGAGACGGTACTTCAACGTTACGGAACCGCTCGGGCCGGCCAAGTATCGTCGGCCTCATGGAAATTGCGTGGTCATACCCGTGATACAGGCAATTTCTATGCTTGCTAGCATTAAGCTCAAAGTCGACTGGTCAACGTTACAAATAGTTCGCCGTTAGGTTGGCACCGAACGAGCACGCTGGGCGAAGCTA
This sequence comes from Aphelenchus avenae, assembly GCA_020875895.1. NCBI lineage: Eukaryota > Metazoa > Nematoda > Chromadorea > Rhabditida > Aphelenchidae > Aphelenchus > Aphelenchus avenae. The sequence continues at coordinate 32,469 of JNEY01000731.1, forward strand.
CTGGCGGCAGCGAAAGCAAGTAGAGGTTTCGCGAGCCCACATTGACAGCCCACACGCGAGTCAAAAATTGACCAACTCTGCTCATTTTTGTCTTCTCTTGTTTTCTTTTTGTGTATTTTATGGACAAGTATGCATTAATTAATTAGGCTTCGGCATACCTACGTAGCTTAAAAAGTGGCACGTGAAGTGAGAAAATCGTTGAAAATATGGTTGATAATATAATTTAGGCCCCGGGAGGGGAACAATTAGAGGGGGTCAAAATTAGAGAAAATACGGTACGCAGTTTGGGCAGGCGGCGGCGACGTTCTCGCTCGTGAAGGTCAGTGAGGCCACGAAATTCCAGCAAAATGCACTCTCTTTGTCGTTTCGCGAGTCAAAAGGACGGTGTATCAGGATTCGGTCGTTCGCAATGAAAAATCCCAAACCCGCGAATTTTTCCCATCAGAGCCTGGTGGAGGCTTTGTCTGCCAGCAACGCGCACAGCGTATTGGTGAGCGCGAGCGCTTTCAGGTCGCAAAGCGCTATCAGCGTAGTTTTCAGATGGCAGCGTTGTTAGTCGGAACTAGAGTTCGCCACCCGTCCCGTTGGTAACACTGCACTTTAGCCACTAGTTGAGAAATCAAGTTTTATGACGTGCTACGGATCTCTAATGAATCTTGAGCTTGTTAAAGGTCGGCTTTCATCCTTTTATGTTTGTTTTATAATTAGAAAATTTTTGAAGTTTTCCTTTGGTCCCAGCTTATGATGTTGGTGTGTTTTTAATAGTGGTGGCTATAGTGCAGTGTTACCGTCCCGTTTTCCCGTTTTAACGGGACGGTGAACGGGACGGGGTGGGGTCAAAAACGGCCACCGTTCAACCGACCCGTTTATATTGTCAAAATTACGCTATTTTAACCTTATTTTTCAGTTGTTCCTAAACGCCACGTCCGTTCGTGTTGTTAAAAGTTTCCCCTCGACCAAATGTTCTGTAACTCCAACCATTTTCATAAAATTAACGAGGTCGCGAACGCTGAGCATGCTTTCGCGGCTACTGGCGCTTCGTCCACTAATCTTGCTCAATGCCGACTGTAACAAGGCGGTGATGAGCATGACTGGATAGTATTTTTTGAGATCGATAACGGTACTCATCGATAGATTTGCCTGAAAGACCAGAGTTTTCCGAAATTTTGTTTCATACACGAGGATTTCGGGCAGAGTTCGAGCGTTTTTTTCGGTATGGGTAAGAGCCCTTTAGTATAAGACTGTAAAGACGCGACCCGATAAAAAGACTGCCAAATTCTTCCCACTGGCAGCCCGCCGGTGTTTGAATATATTTCAAAACAAGTGAAACTTGTCATTGTTCAATGAAAATCAACAAGGTCAAATCGTTCTCCACGTTCTTCTCGGTTGTCTGGTTTCGGACGCGCTCTGGTCACTGGTTTTACGAGCGACAGTCTTGTAATTAAAAACGAGCGCTCCGTTTAAGGTCGCAGTGGTGCATTCGCACGACGTTTTTAACGTTTAAGTTAACACTGCACTACCTCGCAGGCGTTTTCGCGGTGTCACAATGAAGCAATGCGGTGTTTGCGGCAAGACTTTCTCGTGCGCCAGTCACCTAGAGGTCCATCAACGTATCCATACAGGAGAAAAGCCATTCACATGCGATCATTGCGGGAAGACGTTTACGCAGTCGGGCCAATTAAAGGTGCACCTACGAATCCACGCCGGTGACAGACCACATTGGTGCGCCGTGTGCCAGAAGGCCTTTCTCGATGCCAGCAAACTGAAGTGCCATCACCGCGTCCACACTGGCGAAAGGCCGTTCAAGTGCGAGGAATGCGGAAAGTCATTCTCAGAGTCCGGCACACTGAAAGTGCACATGCGCGCTCATTCGGGAGAGAAGCCATTCCGGTGCGACACTTGTAAGAAGTCGTTCTACCAGTTGTCCTATCTTAAAGCCCATCAACGCGGGCATGCAAGTGAGAAGCCGTACAAATGCGAAGTATGCGAAAAGCGATTCGCCCTGGCCGGTCATTTGAACGTCCACAAGCGGACACATACTGGCGAAAAGCCGTACAATTGCGACACTTGTCTCAAGTCCTTCTCAACTTCGAGTAATCTGAATGTCCACAAAATCAGGCATACCGCAGAGAAGCCTCACCGGTGCGACATATGCGTCAAATGCTTTTTTACGTCCACGGAATTGACCATCCATCAACGCTTTCACACAGGTGAGAAGCCGTACAAATGCGACGTGTGCAGCACGGGATACACGACTAGGTTTCAACTTCAGTCACATCAACGCTTGCATACCGGTGAGAAGCCCTACAAATGCGACACCTGTACCGAATCTTTCTCAACCGCCGCTAAACTTAAGGCACACCAACGTACTCACGACAATCACCGCCGCTTAGAATGATAAGAACCGACACCGTTTTCTGGCTTCGTTGCGCCCTTCATGTATCTGTTCTTGTGAACTGACGCACAGACAAAATAAAGTCAAGAACTCGGCCAGGCAGAGATCACATTTTCGTTTCAATCGTCAGCCGTAGAGGGAAACCGCTGAGATGTACATGACGTTGTGAAGCTGTGGCCGCGACAGCTTTTCGGACAGTAGTTCTACGATGGCTCAAGATGAGTGTAGCTGCTGACGAGCATAACCAATATGGGTCCCATGAGTAAGGCCAAGGGGGCTGCGAGCTAAAGTGTGCGGTTTGTTTCTATTAGTAGAAGATCAATTCACTTGCCTGAGCCACGAGCAGCAGCGTAAGCTGGAGATTCATCTTCCGCGTTTGCTTCAAAGGGTAATTGTTAAATTCAGACTTTAACCAAAGGTGATAACGCTAATTGATTAGTATCAGACATGGCACGCCGAACCGTTTTGCCGTTTTCACAGGTCACGGTGCCAAAATTGTCGTTTTTTTCGTTCCGTGCCTTCTTCTTGTGTCATGGCACTACATTTTCTGGCTCAACGCGGAAGTGCAAAAAAGAGTAAATTTGTTTAATGCCTCAAATGAGGATTAGCGTTAGTAAAGCCTCCAAAGCCCTTGAAAGCCCATTCAATGCCGTCAGAATGCCTTACGAGTCAATAAGAAACAACTTGAGCCAAAAAGTTTTGGCGAAGAATTCGGAACTAGAGGGTCCCACCCTCCCCCCGCCCCAACTAAAGTTTTTTTCCCACCCCCCCCCCACTTAACAGCACACATCCGTTTTCAGAATATGGGCTATGAAAAATAATTCCCCAGGGGACTTATTCGAGGTAAAACTCGCTATAACATAGGTAATTCACGTTATAGCGAGCCCGTTAGGGCATGCGTCCCGCAGCGGACAAGAAGTTGCATTCTAGGGTTTTCATACAATGCATAACCCAAAAAAATAGTCGTTGTGAGTGTGTGAAGGCGGAATTTGGAGCTCTACCGCTACGCACATGCATGCGAAAAAGCTACGACTTATGCGGTAGCGAGGATGCATCTACGCTACGATGAAGAATTATGATGTCTGTCTTGGGACAAACTTATCTGATTGGCTATAGAATCCCTGACTAAGCGACACCCGCATTTTACCTTGGAAAAGAGATGTCGATTATGGTGTAGCGTCAAGAAGGTCTCGATGGCCAAAACTATGCAGAGACCCTCGCACAAAGCCACCTGTGCCGGGCCTACGGTCTGAGCTCCAACACTATGTCGAAGTCATGGCCGACAGTGTAATTCGCGAAGCCCACATGTGTCCCCGAGCACATAACGGTCGCATTGTGATTATATGCCGCAATGCCCAGCGCGTAGTAGTCCGAAACTCGTTCGTTCTTCTGAACTTCCCATTTAGCCGGGACTTCCGTCTCGAGTTCACCTCAAAACTATAACAGGTCTGCCAGTTTATAAATGCTATCCAGACTGACGCCGCCGCGATTGCCAGCTCAAAGCAGACGATGCTCTTCCAGTTCAGGAAGACTTTCTTGAGCTTTTCGTTGCGCTGGACCACCAGGAAGCGATACAACAGGCACAGTTCCTGCGTCCACAGTCCGCTGATCGAGGCAAATACGGAAATTAAGAACTAAACCGTTGTTTTTATGTAGAAAAACATCTTCTCGAGGTTCTACTTGTGTACACCTGTATCGATTTTCAGCATTCGGATGCTTGAAAGCCGAACCCATTTTCAAAATTCGGGCACGTGTACCTCGAATAGGAATCATTTTCTAAAATTCAAGGTCCTGCAACAGAAAAAAAAAGTGCCTGAAACATGTTTCTCGAAGCTGAAAATTTCAGTACCTAAACCTTGCCGTCTCTAGAGTCTAAAGTATTAGGAATTGCTATTTAAATAATCTCCTCCTAAGAAAACAAATGCTAGTGAGCTAACAGAAACATTGCAATGGTTTGTACGATTCATGTACCAGTTGCCAATGGGTACTCTATTTGAAACCTGAATTTTGGTGCAGTTTTAACGTTGGTATTTGTGAGTTTTTGCAACATACCGCCGCCAAGGAGGCGTTTCGACCAGCGAAATCGATAGGTCCGTTCGCAACGATGCATGAAGCTTGGTACAGGATTTCAGGAACTAATAGCAGCAACAAAGCGGTAAATATGAGGTCCCACATCTGGAAGTACAGCTTCGCTGATTCGGTTGATAAACGATTCCGCCCGTCCCCTGTGGAAAAGTGCCGTATATTGCCGTAAATATGGCCTGTACTTACGGACCGTACAAGAATCGTATCACGCAGGTTAGACCCAACCCTGTGCAACGGGCCTTCAAGTCGAGGCCCAGCCCGGCCCGCGGGCCTTCATATTGAGGCCCGGACCCGGCCCGGGCCCGGTTGCACAGGGTTGCTGAGACCCCGTGTTGCAATCGGAAAGCACATCCAATGAATGGGGCCGTATGGTATTTTTATGGCATGAAATGTTGTCCACGTGTTGTGTATCGTAGGCGAATTAACGTAGGTGTGAATGAAAATAAGGCAAAAATCTGCAGGACAATTGGGTTCACCACAAAATTTGCAGCTAGCCGGTTTGCAGCCTGATTATCAGGTGACCACAAGCACTAGCTTAAAGGGCTATGTTTCGGCCTTTTAAGCGTCGATACATGCGCGTTAGTACACGCGAGAGGCTAGCAGGGTCGTACTAGGCTATTAGAAGCGGGTTATGATAGCAGAGGGAAGCGGCGTCATGGATGTCGCAACATATTGATTACGGAAAGGTGAGGTGTCCGAAAAAGACCCCATGGTGTAGGCTATCCCATGCGCACCAAAGAGGTCCCAAGATCACCCCTTGATCGTGACAAATGTTTAAAATTGTCGATAGTTCTTAACGAAGCTTGATATTTTCTCTCGAGTGCCTTTAGTGCACTTAGACCGTGTGGAAGTTTTAGGGAAATCCTCCTCACCCCACTCCATCCTCGAACACTCTGAAGCGTCTTAGCTCCTTAACTGCAGCACACGAATTCCGCAGTACGTGCGAGACATCTTCAGCTAGCGGAATATGCGCTGCGTAATGAACGACCCTTTGTCGAACCTCTTGTTTTCTGAACAGAAAGGAGCTTTTCGTGTACTCTGAGAGGACTCTTGTTGGGAATGCAGACTGAAACGATGATCATGGGACGCACTCCCGCAGCGATGTCAATGAGCATTCGTTGCATGGGCCTGGTTAAACCAGGATACTTGACAATGTAATATAAGTTCCTAGTCGCCATAACAGCAGTCGATATGCTGCCGACTGAGACCTTTGCAGAAGCGATCGCGTTCCTCCGCCTCTTCGACTTGGGCGCCCTAGTTGTCACCAACGCTCTTTATTCTTCTCTCGCCGTCAAAGCATCGACTCATTTTCGATGCGAAGAATTCTCAGGTCTTCTGTTTTACGTCTGGAACAGGAGCATCGAAGTTTTCCGCCTTACAAACGATGCCTCGTTAAGCTGGAAGTTCGTGACCGCCATGACCTTCTCTACTGTAGACGATACGGCTGAATTCGTCGTCGCCGCCTTTCCCAATTGCATATTCGAGCACGTGTCCATTTCCAACTTTCTAAGCGTGCACCTCTTGGACGCTATCGGTCGGATCGCTGATTCGGTCATCATCAAGGGAGTCCTCTTAGTTTGGGCACTGTTTTGTAGTTTTGTCTACTGCATCTTTGAGGACTTGACCATTTCCTCTTGGTTTAGCAAGTTTTTTGGAGTCGATTGGACGAGTCGCGGATTACGTCATCGTTAGGGGAGTCTTTAGTCCTCCTTACTGCAGGATCTTTCGTAATGTCATCGATTCTGTACGGAAGAAATTTCGGAAAGAAAAAGGTCAATTCTTTATATCATTATGCCCTATGCCGTCGAGATTCTTTGTGTGAGCGCTACTTTTGTTCGCTCACATTTTTCTATGATGTGTGCATCAGTAAAGAATTCGCAGTTCCGAAATAAGCTTTCTCGATAGCACGTTTCTCGAAGTATTCACGGTAATGCTATGCCCACATAGGATTGCGGCCGCAACCACCGCAATGCGCCACCGCAACAAATGATGCCCACACAGCACCAGCGCATTGCGGGGGCGTTTCAAAAAATTTGAAAACTCCGCCGCAACGGCCGCCGCAATCGAAGTTTACCAAGAGGAATCGACCGTCACCGATCGTCTTCAAATTTTGCCATGATGGTATGTTTGGCATAGATAACGCGCCAGAAGCGCATGCAACGCATGCTCTAAGTCAGAAAACGGAATAAATGTCACGTATGTACGAATGAATGTTAAATGTACGTATGAAAGGTCCTCTACAATCCGACTAGCGTCGTTCACCGCATGCGCGTTAGTGCAAGCGACAGGCTAGTGTGAGATTAATAATGGTACATGATGACGTCCGGTTATCGGGATTTTCCTGTACCCGGTAGTATGCGATACCACTGGGTACGCATGGCATTGCTGCACACATGCCATTTTAGGTTACGGTGACTCTTTTGGTTTTACCCTGGACGTTTAGTGATCTCTTTTGCGCGTGAGTGCAGGTATATGATTGTTCCCACGGTGTTCAGCGTAACGATGCACCGAGAACGGAACCTTGACCCCTGAATCTCGTCCTTTATGCGTAGAACACGTTAGACGCTCAAACTATTTTCACTCTTCTTCGAATTTCGCTTTTCTTCGACCTACTTTTCAACTGCGTTCCGAATGCTTGCTTCGCAAGCGGTTTTTAGTTTTTGATAATTGTAGTGTAACTCCTATTTTCGTCCTCACCTTAGTCTTTTTTTGCCGACTGTCTTTCTTCGAATTTCGCTCGAGATACTTCGTTTCCGAGCCGAGTTGGAAGCGGTTCTATCTGCCAGAAATCGTTCGAAGAAGAAGAAGAACGTCCGCCGACGATTTGGCAACGTCACAATAATGCAGTGCGGCGAATGTGGCAAGACTTTTCCAGACGCGAGTCATTTGAAGACCCACCAACGTATGCACACTGGCGAAAAGCCATATGAATACCATCAATGCGGAAAAACGTTTGCACAGTCAAGCCACCTAAACATGCATCTACGCATCCACGCCGGGGACAGACCGCACCGATGCGACGTATGTCAGAAAGCCTTCTTCGATGCAAGCCGTCTGAAGCGCCATCAACGCGGTCACACTGGAGAAAAACCGTTTAAGTGCGACGAATGCGACGCTTCTTTCACTCGACCGTCTGCGCTGTTAAGTCATCGGCGCCTTCACACAGGCGAGAAGCCCTTCAAGTGCGAGGAGTGCGAAAAGTCCTTCAGATAGGCCAGTAGACTGCAACTGCACATGCGCACTCACTCAGGAGAAAAGCCATTCAAATGCGACGTATGTGCGAAGTCGTTCTCTCAGTTGTCTTCTCTCAAAGATCGTCGACGCATCCATACCGGTGACAAGCCATTTAAGTGCGACGTATGCGAAAATGATTTGTTCAGTCCGCCAGTTTGAACGTCCACAAACGCACGCACACCGGTGAGAAGCCGTACAAGTGCGACTTTTGTCCTAAATCATTCTCCACCTCGAGTATTCTGCATGTCCACAAAGCCAGGCATACCGGAGAGAAACCTCACAAATGCCACGTGTGCGGCACGTCGTACGCGACTGTGACTGAACTTCAGTCTCATCAACGCTCGCACACAGGCGAAAAGCCGTACAAAGGTCAGGTGTGCGGGAAGTCGTTCGCTTGGTCCAGCGAGCTTAATGTTCATCAACGAAGACACGCTGGCGAAAAGCCGTTCAAATGCGATCATTGTCTCAAATCGTTCACCACCTCCAGTGACATGAAGGCACATCAGCGTATTCACGCCGGTCATCGACGCTAGGAATGACAATCGCCGACTTCAGTTTTTCGCTTTGTTCGCCCAGCACTAAGATGCTCGACTCAGTAGTGCTCTTGCATGGTGGACATTACAATAATTAGCTTTTCGAAATTTTTCGAAATAAACAATGAGCATGGTTACACGAAATTTAAGGGGTACATGCAGGCATTCGTTTGCAAGGGACAGCGAGTTTTCGGCTGGCGACAACGCCGTGTGCATTGAGCGCTGTCGACTGTGAAGGGAAAGGGAAGGTTCAAAAGGCATGAGGACGTCACAGCTGGATTCGTCCTGACGCGTCGCCTGTCTCATTTCCGAGGGCTATCCCTGCTTCATAAGCGAGTACACCCCAGCTCTTGGACGCAGTGACCGGGGTAATGGTAATGGTTGAAAATCGGCTCAGTGAGTAATGGTAATGCTTGGTAATGGTAATGCTTCCAAAATGGCTCAGTGGGTAATGTAATGGTAATGGTAATGGTCAGAAAAAGTGGTGATGGTAATTTTCACTTTATAAGCACTAGATAAAATGCCCGCGGCAGCGACGCCAACGTAAATTTCCATCATATTTGGCCAATTTTTTGATTAAAATTCAGTTGGTGTCGCCTGCGGTGGGCTTCATAACAAATGTCATATGTGATGTTTCTTGCCACAAACTTACGAATCTTTGTAGACTTTGTGTCTATGTCTTTCTGTGTCTATCTCTCTGTATGTTATGGGTGGGAGTGGGGCCGCCTGGGATAGACGAACAAAATTATAGACGCATGTTTAAAAAATATAGCGAAATTTGCTCTGGCGGCGCCTAGCGGCGGGCCGATCGTGCCTATATGGATACCATGTACTTTTCGAAAAGGTCATGTATGGCAGCGTCCAAAATTCTGCCCTTTTGATCCCTTCCCCCTCGTCACGCCTGAGTTTGGGTCGGCCTAGACACCCCAATGCTCATCAACGCTAAAAGATAAACGGTGCAAAGCATAGCCCGCCTCAGGCGATACCAACGAAATTTTAGGTCGACATTTCAAAAATATAGTGAAAAATTCGTTGGTCGGCGCCTAGCGGCGGGCCATTTTATCTAGTGCTTAGCGTGACCTCAAGCCCTCCAAACTCCTAGCCTCGTCACGCATGGTCATACAGGTCTCAAACCCCCCCCCCTCCCCCCGGCTCTCAGCTGACACCCTGGCGCTTTTGCTGGACGCTCCCTTAGCGAGCATGCCTACGCAGAAACGTTCGCGAGGCGCTTGAACGACGTAAATACCCGTAGACAGGGACTATAGTTTGTCATGAACACTAAAACATACCCGTGTGCGACCTTAAAGGTGGAATAATCGCCGAAAAACAACTTGCAGGTAATGGTAGTGGGTAATGGTGGTAATGGTAATGCTTCCAAAATGGGCTTGTGGGTAATGGTAATGGTTGGTATTGGTAATGCTTCCAAATTGAAGTAATGGTAAT
>JNEY01000731.1:43876-60125 GCA_020875895.1 Aphelenchus avenae
GCCGAGCCTCATCACCAAGCCAACGCGGGGGAGGGAGGAGGGTCATGACCGATGCTCACATGATCATGAGCGCTAGGTAAGATCGCGACGCCAGTTTGAATTTGCAGAAAATTTATAATATTTGCTAATTTTTCGCCGAAAAGCAAATTTCATGAAAATTTTAACCAATTTTTGCCAAATAAGCCTGAAAATCACAATGACGGCGCCTGCGCAGGCTACTTTGTGTAATGAGTATCAAAATTAGTGCATTAAACTCGCTGTAAAGGTCAAAAAAATTATACCTGTAGAACAGTACCAAAAGGGAGGACCAAAGGCACTTTCTGGTCACTTGTCGGAACGGGCCTTTTACCGGGCCTTTTAGGCCCGTGCCCGCCTCCGGGCCGGGCCAGGCCCGGGCCTCGACTTGGAGGCCTGTTGCACAGGGTTGTGCGTCATATCGCCACTGGCATATCTTGCCCGACCAACAATTCCGATTCCCAGGGAAATAGTGTGGACTAGACTGCATCAGGCTTATATAGAGCTCCGGGGCCGAGGCCTAGAGAGGAATCTGCTAGTGACTTATCGGGCAATTCATAATTTCAGGAATTCCTGGCTCTCTATATTGGAGCTCCATTCTTGGCGAAATTTTTGGGAAAGACTGGTCGAAGCTGCCCAGTTTTGACTGATTTTCCCTTAAATCCCGATATTTGGAGTTGACAGCACGGCATCGAAAACGGCGCCGTTCTGGGTCGATGCCGTGCCGTGCTCCGTCCCGTCCTAGTACGGAACGGAGAACGGCCCGTCCTGACCCCCCGGACCATTCCGTTTTCAGGATGGCACGGAACACGGTACGGGCCGTCCCGTGGCACAGGCCGCTAACACTACTTGTTGCGTGCCCCTGCGGTGCGGCTTGTGCTTTGTTTGACTGTTTATGGGGTGTTTCCGTGCAGAATACGCCCTGCGGTGCGGCGATCATGAGCCCTGGAAGTTCTGTGGAGTGATGCTGGAAGCTCTGCGTAGTCCTGCTTGAGCCTATGAGGCGTGCTGCTTGAAGTTCTGCGGCAATCGTGGTATAGTTATGCTTGGGGCTGTAGAGTGCTGCTGAAAATTTTCCAGAGCTCGGCTTGAAGCAATATGCGGTTCTGCACAAGGTCTAAGCAAAACTGCTGAAAGCTCTAAACAGAACCTACTGGAAGGTCTAAAGGGAACTGCTGGAAGCTCTGAACAGACCTGTGGGAAGCTCTGGTTGATGAGCACGGGTGAAGGTGTCAAGCAGAGGGCGATGTCGCGAAGCGTTGCAGATGGTCGAGAACAATAAGCGAAGCGCAGAATGATTCTGCATGAGCGATTTGCTTCTATTTATACAGTTCATGCGTGCAGTCTCATGTATGTATGCAAATTCGCACTTGCAGTGAAAAGCAAAAACGTATGTCCGATGTGCGCACAGGCGGTCAACTAAGGTTTAACAGGGAGGATAATTCTGAGGAAATTCAGCCTGAACATCGTCGTGTTGTAAATTTCAAAGCACGCCCATTGCGCGGAACATTAACCAAGCTTAGTGTCTGGTGCTTTTGTTATTTACGCTGTCGTCGTTCTTGGGCTCTTTTTTTCAGCGCGCCGTGTCTCTCCTTCTCGTCGGCGTGCGTTGCTGACTAAGCACCAAGCGGCCGTTACCCCCAGCACCCGAGCCCCAATCATTCCATCCCCGCGGCCGCCGCCGCCGCTGAACGAGAAAAGCGGCGGGTGTTTTCCACTTTCCTCTCGCTGGTCGCTCTCTCGGCCTCTTTCGAGGTGATCAATGGTCGCGGAGCGCTGCTGAGCGTCCGCCGCGCTGACACACGCTTCCATTTGCACCGGTTCTGAGGCCGTAATATTCCCTCGTTTTCGGTGTGTTGGAAGCGAGCCAAGAGCGTCCTTCGGATGCGGCGTTCCGTACTTCCTTCCGCTACCCCAGTTGCGTCGTATTGAGTACTGAATGTTTCGAAACCTTGCGCTACGATTTGCTAATCTTTGCTCACCATTTTTCGCATAACTTTCAGTGTACAGACAAGCATTCTGCTCGAAAATAAATACGTTCCTTAGGTTTAGACGCAGATAAATTGCCAGCTAAAAATGGAACCCTTTAACCCCTCAAAGATTGACACATACGTACCCGAACAAAACGAAAATACACTTAGGTTTGTGGATAAATGAAGAAGCTCCCATCAATCGCACCGAACTCTAGGCTGTCCTACGCCGTGGATCCTTCGGTCCGCGCTTGCTTATTGCTTCCAACAAGGCATTGTCGCTGAACCGATTGGCGTTTTCCGTTCAGTTTATGAGCCTCGCGTGCCCTACACCGGTCCGTTCCGGAGAAAGCCACATTAATTCCCTTCCGATGGTCAGCTTTCGATTCTGTTGCACTAAGACATAAAAAAGCGGAACGGCACGAGAAAATGTGGTTTTGGTACCAGGCCCGTCCGATATCATCAGTCCTAGCTGTCAACGATGCGCACTGAAGGTTCAAAGAGTGTGCTTGTGTCTATTCACCGCGAGCTTTTACTCTTTGGCGTAACTTTCTTACCTCTACCTAACTCATTCTTTTAGGAACGCCACCGTCGATGTCATCGCTTCAAGACGCTTCTACGTCCACGAATCAGGAGGACCATGGCACGATGACCGCCGAGTCAGAAACGGATGAGTCGCATCCGACAAGCGTCAGCCCCACCACCGAGATGCCCGCCGTCGGCACGGACGCGGCGGAGTCGCTGCTCAACTCGATCCTCGGCGCCCCGAAGATCGAATCGATTGAGGCAGGAGTCGCGGAAGGCGCCGACTTTGTAACGGTACGCTCTGGTGGGTAGAAGTAAACTTTAGACGGCCGTATCGTTTTCCATACCGTACTGCGTGCCGTATTTTACGGTACGGCCCTGGCCTAGTACAGGTTTCCGTACCGTGCCGTGTTGGTGCAGTACGGTATGGGATTGTCCTATAGCTGGAAATGCACTAGTACGGGTTTAATGTGATCGGTACCGTTTTTTTTACGGTACGGGAGGTTCAGCACAGTACGGTGGACGTACGAAGGGGGGACGCTTTTAATTGTAGGTAGAAGATGTATTTTATTGCGGCCGTTTAGAGCGCTATGGACGGCGAGAATAGCCGCGGCAGCTTGGAGAACGTGCCGCTTGCTGGATCACAAGCGCAGGTAAGCATCAGGTCTGGAAGTTCTGCCAAAATCTTCCGTTAGCCATCACGTTCGGACAATATAATTTTTCCGTTGCCCCTCCCACCGTCATTAAATGACCCGTTCCATTCCGTTCCGCGCAAGTTTTCGAAACCGGCGAAGAAGATGTATGGGCGAGCGCGACGTTTGTATTAAGTCAATCGAATGTCGACGTATGGACTAAGATGGGCACCCGTTGCGTATTACGGCCCGTACTGACGTACTGTCGGTACTGCACGCGGGCCGGGGGTCAGTACGGTACGGCAGTACAGTAGGGTGAGGGTACAGTACGGCTATGACTTCAACCCTACTCGAGCACGGGACCTTTTGGCTGTCGGCGTTAGGCTGTTGAACAAGCGGAGAGGGGCGCTAGGAACGAGTTGAAACCCATTACCGGTTTCAAGTGTCAGTTTCGGCGTGTTCCCGCTTCCGTGTTTGTCCACGTCTAGTGAACACTACAGTTTGCAGCTGGATCTAGGTCTGCATGTTCGATGGGGTTATCACTTGGCTCGACAAAACTCGTCCCCATATCTGACTTTTTACATGCCCGATGATGATCCTTTGCAACTGTACAATGTTCCTCTTGGTTCCTTTAAATAGCCGAGCCATTTCAGATGCCACCAAATGCCGGCCCATCCAGCGGCGGACGCAGGCGCCATCGATGCGACTTCTGCGGCGAGTCCTTCGCTCGGCCCGACATCCTCATCGCGCACCTGCGCCGTCACACACAGGAGAAGCCCTTCGAGTGCGCGGACTGCGGGAAGCGCTTCGCGCACGAGTACAATCTCACTCGGCACGGCAACGTCCACCGGCAGGAGCGCTACGAGTGCATGGAATGCCCGAAAAGCTACGTCACCCTCCAGGCGCTCTCCGAGCATTTGCAGGTAAGCACGGCAGAAAACTGCAGAAGATCCTATCCTAATCCTAATAAGGTATGGGATCTAAAGGATAAGGGTCCCTTATAAGGGTATAAGGGGCCCATCCCTTATATAAGGTATGGTAATAGGATCTAAGGTATGGGAAGGATGCCGATGCTTGCCGTTTCCGAGGTCCAAAGCAGGACCTTCAAGATACCTAAGTTGGTACAGCTTTGGTTCAAGTACTGCACAGCCCCGTGCTAACGTGCACGCAGCTCCGCTAGCGGAATTTCACAGAATTTTATTGCTTCTGTATTGCGGAAGCTCTTAGTACGCATGGCTGCAAACATGGCACGCGAACCCATTTCTAGAAACGGGCACATCCTTAGTTCTCCAAACATTCTTCTTTCAGAAATTCCACGACGGTCGCCGTCCATTCACATGCCGCAAGTGCACGAAGGGATTCCTGCTGCAGCGCCAGCTGGACGGCCACGTCTGTGCTCTCAGCACCGGGCAGTTCCTCGAGTGCAAGCGCTGCGAGCATAAGTTCACGCACGCGAGCCACCTCTACCAGCACATGCAGAAGCGCCATCCGGGCTACACGCCCTTCGGGTGCTCCACGTGCCCGGCACGGTTCAACTCGAAGCGAGACCTCAACGAGCACGTCCGGCTCGGACAGCACATGGACGGCGTGCGTGGCGGAAGGTAGGCCTTGATAGACTAGGCCAAGACCACCTCAGTACCGCACTCTGTACCGACCAGGCCCCGCCGTACCATACTGACACTCCCGTTCGTATCAAAGGCCGCACTACCCTCCGTACTAGTGCGTTTTCAGCCAGATCCCGATGCCGTACCGTACTGCGGTACGGCACGGACTGCGTACTGGGCCAATGCCGTACCGTACTATACTACCGCAAAAAATCGGTACGCAGTACGGTACGGGCATCTAAAGACACGATGGTACGGGCGTCAACCATCATGGCGTACATGCCTCGCCGTGAATCGTGCCCTGGATGGTCAGAATTGGGCGCCCTCAGGTACGGAGACGATTCCAATCTGGTGCCAAAATTTAAAAATGGCCAGTATTCGATGGAATTTCGACTCTTCGACGTACTGGCAAGCTGTTCTCTGCAAGCGTTCAACAGTCCCTTAAATCCGATCTGCTCTTAGACCTTGAATTTTAGTACCCAGCAAGAATCGCGCCCATCCTCGCAGCCTCCTAACGGCGCCGACGACGGCGGCCTTGAGGATTTCGTCGTGCTCAGCGACGACGACGCACAAGCGCCAGCACCCCACGCGAATGGAGCCAGCGTGCCTGCCGTCCAAGCCGATGATTTCAACGCTACGCAACCTGACCTTCTGAATAGCATCGACGCTGCGGCAGAGCAACTGGCGATGTTCCTACGCCAGCAAGTCGCGCAGCCCAAGCTAAAGCCGGGTAAGTCTTGAGGAATTACAAGTTTCCAAATTGAGCTGCTGTTACGCGTAAAAACCTCTTTTTTAAACAGAAATGCTTCAAATTTAAAATTTGTATAATTGATAAGGTGAAGTGCTTAATTTAACTGGGTCCTTTTCATTTTAATTAAAAAATTAAGCCGTTTTTTGTCCTGAAATTGATTTGTTGATTTGAACAATAAAACAATTAAATAAATTACGTTTTCGTCATACAAACTAATTATTTGTTACGATTTTTCAACCTTTGTTGTGCTATCGTTTCTTTACGCAGTTCTATTGATATTTCTTCCCCTTTGTTTAAGTCGCCTCACTCCCAACCGCAAATGCGCCGAAACCAACGGACCCGTCGCTCATCAAGGTGAAGTACAAGCGTACCGACGGGAAGTGGATCGTCGTGAAGAACCAGCCCGCGATGTTGACCTTTCGCGACTTCCGCGCACTGTTCAGCATTCCATCGGATACGAAGAAAAGGTAGACTCGCATGCCGCCAATAGGGGAACGACAATCAGTTTAGACTGGGGAGTGGGGTAAGGAATTGCCCGCAAGTTTAGTTAAATCAAACTTAATTTAGGCAGTTATTAGCACTAAGGCTAGCATTGTTGTTGTTTTGTTTTGATTGTTTGTTTGGATCGTACCAAAAATTACCGTATTTTCTCTAATAAACCCCCGGGGGGGGGGGTTTAATTCGCGATCGACGAATTTCGGGAAATTTTAAAATTTTCAATGCTCGTAACTTTTTTCTTTTCCGTCCGCAGGACACTCTCTTCGTCTTAAAATACTTGGTTCGTCGTTATCTATTCAAATATGGCCTTAGTTTCGAAGTAGCCGTTGCCCCCAGCCCAGCCGTGAATTTTTGGGGAGGGGGTCTACTAGGTGGGGGGGATCTAATAGAGGGGGGCGTTTATTAGAGAAAATACGGGAATTTAATTTAATTTTGCAATCCATTTTGCAACAAGGTGCCAAAAAGCGTATGTTTTTGATTTCCTTTTTTGCTTTAATACGGCCAATCTTCAGGTTCATTTTCCAAAGCGTCGAGGACGGGCTCGGCTTCAACGAATGGACGATGGTCAACGACGACGACGCCCCGCTTCCAGTTCTCGACGGTTACATAACCGCGGAAGCCCTCGAAGGAGCTTAGGCAAACTGCTTTCGTCTTAAGGTGTTCACTTACTCGATTAAGGTTTTTCTTGTTCTGAATAAAGTTGCTTGTCTAGATCGTGTAGAAACACGCGACGAGAGACAATCTAGCGATGTCAATAGACGAAAGCGTAGTACAGCGAACCCAGTGCGGGGGCTGGTGGCCGGCCCCCGAGGGTAGACGGGGGCCGGGGCCTGAGGTCCACCGGGGGCCGTAGGTTGCAGGCCGCCATCCCCGTAAGGAAAAAAGTAAAGAGAAACAGAGCCTAACTCTTAGTTTTCAACGTCATTCTTAAGTAATTAGTCAAAAATGGTATATTCAACAGTCAAAAATGTCATAACGTGCATGTTTTAACGAGTTTTAGCGACCTATGAACAATTTTAGGGGGCCTGGATGTTCGGCCCTGCACAGGGTTGAGTACAGCAGGTCGTCTGTGCCCACTAGGGAGGTACAAGGCGTCCGCTAAGAAGGTTCGTCGGGTTCGCAGATTTGGGCCAACACTATGAACCTAACGGTCCTTTAGGCTTCTGGTGTGTCTAAGTTTAGCGATATGCATTGGCGCTTTTGTAGTAAATTTCACAGCAGGACCGGACAAGAGGATCGGTTTCTCCAAGCATAAAAAAAGAAAAAGGCCCGGGCTCGCACCAACAATAAGAAGATTAAGTAGAAAACCGCTTGTAAATTTTGGTTTTTCACTGTTCACTCGACCACCCAGTGATTGAGGACCCTCCCTCGAGGGCCCTCACCCAGGACCACGGGACCCCTCACCCTGTTCAACCCCTCACCCTGTAAACCTGACATGATTTATTTGTAACACCTAACATGCGAATAAAGCCGAGAACGCCTTCTGTTCATGAGCGACCTAACTACGGTTTATGCCCAGGGAGGGTCGCTTTCCTAGATCCCCAGGACCAGAACCCGATCAGGACCTGCCCATCCCTGCTATGTGCAGGCTTTGCAAGCGATTCTTACGGTACGCATCGAACGCTCTAGTATTTGCAAGGGGATGCGCTAAATGCGTCAGACTGAGGTAGGTGTATGGCAATAAAAGTTTATTGCCCTCCGCGCTTCGTCACCGTATGAAGGGCAGCTCGAAAACGGCCACCTTGGCTGTCTGGTGTCACTGTTTACTCACCTCGCGCCAAGTCCATAATATCCGACACTTCCGGCGCTTTCGCGAGAAAGTTTATGCTTTTTACGACTCTGCGGGGTCGAATCAGGCGGCTCTTTACGCAAGCCGCCGGACTGAGTCAATGCGTTCGACCGTATAAGTATCCACAGAGCCACCAAATGGTATTTTCAAGCAGAGTCGTCTTCGTGCTAGAGCTTGAAATGCCTTTCCACACCGTTTACCACGCGTCGTCCCACAAATGTCTTAAGAGTACGAAGTCGTGGTTTGTCGAAGTAGATCTGTTGTCCATCGCCGTTAATTATAAGTCAATTTAATTTTAGTTTAAAAGACATCCGAAGCCGTAGGTCCCCGTTCTATAGACTTGTTGTAGCCCTAGACCTACTGATTCGCTTCGTGAAGCTGTGTTTATTTGGGCTATTGCCCGTTCTTCGCGACAGCTAGTTCCGGTCATGAACTTATTCGCCGATTTTGCAGTCCGCATTACGCGCGTTAACTGTGTGTCCGACGATTGGCGAAAATATCTCGGATGCACAGCTGACGCACGTAACGCGTACGAACATTCGATTGGCACGCCTTCGACGATTTCTATATTCTTGCAGTTCTGGTTTTTGTTTACGCGCCTACATGCGAAGACTATTTCAATCAGTGCGCCTCTAGGAGGACTCGACGTCATCCGCCCCGCACTGCCATGCCGTGTTACCCCCTGTTTTTTCTATAAATGAGAACGGCAACCCGCTCCGTGCTGTTTTTGGGAAAACGACGCGGAGCGACGCGTTTTTTAAGGATAGGGATAGAGAACAGGCGGCCGATGACTTCAACTCTCACGATTTGTCCCGTTTTGAAAACATGACGGGTTTGAGACCGTGTTGTAGGGTTGACGCGCGCCGCTATTTTACGGTGTACCGTTCCTTCTCAAAATCCCGTTTCACCCATTCCAGCTCGCAATGATAAGTGCCACAACGAAGCTTATTGTTGTGCTGGCGGTAATCAAACGATCTGCCACGGAGGGAGAGTTACCGACTACGAAGAAGCCAGCAGCGACCGTGCAATGTGTCAGCTGTGCCTCGGAGGTACTCCTGGCGGAGTGGACGGTGACAGGCTTCCCGGTCCAGCCGAGTGTTTCAAAAGAATTCGTCTACTCCACGAATTGCATGAGAGTATCTCCTGATATTCCTTCAGCTGGCTGCAACACTTTGTGCGTTGAGGCGTTGTACGCAATCAGTAAGTGATTTGCCACGTAGATGTGGTGTCGGTATGTCGGTGTCGGTTGGTGTCGGTATTGCAACGTGGGTGTCGGTATGGTACGGGTGAGTGGTAAAAGGGGGCGTCTTGCACGAACCCCTTTACAAGGGGGCCCGTGCAAATTTTCAATGTTTGACACTTTTCGGCTGCTTTTTGGGCACTGTGATAAAAAATTTCCGCTTTTTGAAAACGTGACAGATGTGCGCGGTAGCTGGCATCTCTTGCAAAATGTAATGAAAGCGCAATATAACCCGAGTCAGTTCCGAGCGTTCCGCGAAACCGCAACTGCGCGCGCTTTCTATGCCCAGTTCTACGCCAAACCATTCCTCCTCCCGGGCCATAGAGCCGTAATGCCGATACCGCGTTTAAGTGTGCTCTTTACAGAAGGTACACTGGCAGTACTGCGTGGTTGCCTCGGTACCTTTCTCGGCGAAGCCAGCACAGCAGGTGCGAATCCTGGATGCACGTATGGTAGCTCAGCGACTCCTGTGAACGTCTTCGACGAATCGGACGGCACAAAAACTTTGAAGGGTGAGCTATTCCACTTCTGTTTACGTGACGAAGCTGCTCATAGTTCTGCCACAACCTATGGTCGGCATGAGGCTATGCGGCGGAAAACGTTGCAACACGGAGGTGACTGATGACTTCGCTGAATCAGCTGACACAACCGGCTGGTACGGTAATGCGTGCACGGGTCAGGACATGACGAAAGATTCCATAAAGCGTAAGGAATAATCGTCCAAGAGCCTCACGTTGAGGTGCAACGTTGGAAACAACTTGAATTCAGCAATCCAATGCGCGTCATGCCAGGAATACGACGGTATTGGCGAAAAGTGTCGTCAGGACGTCAGCGAGAAACGCAGGTGCAATGGAAACTGGTGCACGAAGATCGAAGGGCGCATTGCAGGTATGAGAAAACTGACAACTTGGCAAGTAGTTGCCAACATTTTGCGTATATAATTGCAGTAATCAGTCAGCATTGCTCACCGACTAGAGATAATTCCCATTTCTCAGGCCATTGGACCGAGATACGCGGATGCGCTCCGTTCAATCCACTCGTGTCAGAGAGTAAGAGGCTTGCTCGGGTTCGCGTAATAACCGTCCGTTTAGACTGCGTAAAGATCAAGCGGGAAGAAGTGAGCGCGCTGGTTGGCATTGACATTAAGCAGGTACGTGCCCGGGGAGACTGGGATTCTGTCAGTTTTTCGATGAGGGAGGTGGAAGGCTTTTTCGGAGGAGACCATGATTTTTTTAAGAACTTAGAGAATGACGTGAAACTGCATAAGCGCACTGATTCATACATGAAAAGCCAAGAGCAAAATTCCAACTACCGATTAATTGTGACCAAGCCCGGGGGGAAGCTAAGACTTTCTGGGTCGCTTGGGTTGATTTTGTCGTGGAAACAGCGTGACTGCTCAGTGGCATCTCTAAAATTCGATGCGAATAGTTTCTGATATCTCCGTCTAGGAATACGACCTAACTCAGTGCTTCTGCAACAGCGAGTCCCGATGCAACGGTGCGCATCGCCTAGAGAACGCGGGCGCTGCTGGTCTGTTGGTTCTCGTGATGGCAACGATTGCCGCCGTCTACAAGTACTGGTGAACAAGTGCATTTTCATCATATCGGAACTGATCGTCGTGATTTGTGAGCACTAATAAACTAATCTGTTGGGTGCTTCGTTTGTGTCAACCTAAGAATGTTTTGAGGCTACGCACTGCAATACTGACCAATGTTTTTTTCTACGTAGGTAGGCCATGGAACGCAATTCTAGGACACTAAATGGGGTCTGTTCAGTTAAGCTCACGGGAAGTTCATTGAACTATCAAGTTCATTAAGCTTCATATGTCCATTATGAAAGCGCAAACGTCCGTTAAAAACGTCCCTCAACGGACGAAAGGACCTTCACTGCTTAAGACACAGGGGAAGGGGCAAAAAGACCGTAAGGCGGTAGGCCCACGTCAGTGGACGCCGCTTGCTAACTGGACGACCTAAAATTTTTAGCTAGGTAACAGCGCCTCAAAAATGGAGTGGCGCTGTCACCTTTGTCACCGCTATTTGTTCAAACCGTCGACAACGATACTCAGACCCCCGCAAGCCACCCCCCCCCCCCCCGATACTCCGATACTGATAGTCGCGTTGACTTTCGTCTTGCATTGTTGACCAAACTTGCAAAAATTTAGGTAACATTATGGAAAGACTTCTTTGCGAGTCACTTAGGTCGAAATTTCTCCGTGTTATGGCCCATTCGCTAAATCGGGACCGAACCCGAAGCGAAGGTAAATTTTATAATCGAAGCCGAGGGACGAACCCGAAAGAAGCACCGAAGATAGAAAATATCGAGTTCTCAACTAAATATGGTTGGTATCGCATTCGCCGAGCCTTGCGAAAACTACCGAAAACCCTCGGTTCCTTCGGTCAGTTTGATCGAAGCCGGAGACCGAAGTTCATTTCATCTCATTTAGCTAAAAGTTAATTTCATTCATATGTTTAAAAAAAACACCGATGATCGAATTCGAAGCCGAAGTTTGTCAAGCCCTACTACTTACACTGGATGCCTCGGTGACAGAATGAAATCGATGCTTCTGACATTATTAAGTACAAATCCTTGATGATATTCGTCTTTCCAACACAGCCGGTAATATGAAGTGATTCGCTGGTTCGCCGGTGCTAAAAGTTGAGCAGTTTTTCACTCTTTGAAATGTTTGTTTTCCTTGCGGTGCATGACTTCCGGATCCAGAACTTCATACATTCCGTTACTAGCGGTTCTCGAAACTGCACGTTTCATAATAACACCGCCATATTCTGCCCAATTGCATGTCCCACAACGCGCATATAATCTCATTTGCGCGTCCCCGAACGCTTTACCCAAATAAGGTAACCACTTTCGGTGAACGCTTTTTCCGCCACTTTGCCCCGGAGTGTGAACGCCACTTCTCACGCGAGCCGTTTAGGGAACTTTCCCCTTGCCGTGGGCATGCGTTCCTCTAAGCCAGTTCCAGTATTTGGTAGAGATGATGCTCCCTGCGTCCTGAATCCCATGCTGTTTTAACTGGATGGAAAACAGAATGATGGGTCAAAACATAACGGAATGCGCACCAAAAAAGAGCCGTTTTTAAACTAAATTCAGATGCAGCCTTGGTTGCCCGTCTTGCAGCGTAAATGTTCGAGCTGGCATGATAGTGCTACTTAGAGCATCGTCGTTGCTTTTCGGAGGAATCATTTGCCGCAACGCAGCTACCGCCTGCGCATAAGTCGATCCAAGAGTTTTGTTTAGTCTTTGCCTGCGTAGATCTTGAAGGAACGGGTTCTAAGCCGCATCTTAAATCAAACTAATCATAGTATCCCCGCAATAAGTTGTGGTGTTAAGCTAAATTTTTGGGACGCTTACGCCTTGCTTCGCTGGCACATGTATTT
The DNA here is from genome assembly GCA_020875895.1 of Aphelenchus avenae. Taxonomy (NCBI): domain Eukaryota; kingdom Metazoa; phylum Nematoda; class Chromadorea; order Rhabditida; family Aphelenchidae; genus Aphelenchus; species Aphelenchus avenae. Next base: position 56,296 of record JNEY01000731.1, read on the forward strand.
TTCTTCAGCAAGGAGCAGAAAGATCCGCTTTGCCTGTTTGTTGCCTGCTCGATTTTCCGCCACACTGCCCCGAAAGTGAACGCCACTCCTGTCGGCTCCGCCTGGGTGGCACCTCGCCGTGATGCGTCCCCCCCCCCCAGCCACCAAGTGGCCATCGTCATCGCCCGCGCCCAAAAAAGCCGGGCATTCTCTTGCCGGGCCTTTGAAAAAGGGCGCTTTGTCGTCGCGAGTTTCCACGGGGACGACACGCTGTCGTCCGCCGTCATCGAGCCGGAAAACCGGCGTGTCCTTTTGTTCGCCGCGTAGTTGCCTTGTGTTTTGGCTAATCGCGCGTCCTTTCTTCAAAGGGTGGGTTCTTGGAAACGTACCCTGCGACTAAGAGGCGTCGTCTCGAAGTCAAAAGTTCCGCCATTGTTAAGCGGGTCACCCGTCTTCGGCCTAGCAACTACCGGCTAATAGTGAAAAGTCCACGACTAAAACCGGGAGCATGTGTGTATTCTTTCGCTTGGTCCTGCTCCCTCAAAATCACTGCGTGTTTTGAATTCATTGAGCTGGTGTTCCTCGCAGGACAAGCCTTTTATAAGCCATCTCCTTAAAAGCAGCTTTCGAAACCATTCCAGTGTTTGAACCCACTGCAAATTAGAGATCGACATTGACCACCCGTACCGTATGCCGTACCGTACTGGACCCACCCGTACCGTATGCCGTACCGTACTGGGTCCCCCCCGTACCGTATGCCGTACCGTATTATACGGCCCGTACTAGTGTATACGGGTACGGGTACGGGTACGGCCCGTAATACGGTACGGCTGTCGATCTCTACTGCAAATGTGTTCTCCGTTTAACACAGTTTCCTGCGCGCCATACCGTCCTTCCCTAGGGTCTCTTTAGGGACGGGCTTTCGTCTGGCCGCCAATAAGCGCTTTTGGCTAGTGTGGATGTGACACACATTTTGGAGGGATCCATTCCAACGTCTCATGAAAGCCCTTCGATGTGTGGTATGGTTGTAGCTTGTCCACTGGCGGCCCAAATGTCCTGTAAGCTTTGCTGGAGTATTCTAGACCCTTTTATTTTATTTTTTGCAAGTAGTCTGCGCATGGTAATATCAGCATTCAAAATCCTGACGCCTCAAAATCTCGTAAATGGCATTCCCTATCGCCAACGAAATTTATGGCATGTTTTGCAAACATGCTGTATACATTCGGCGCTCATCGACCCTTAAACAAGACTGTATTCATCCGCTGTTAAAAGCTTGCCCATGTTGACCGACTCACTGGGCCGCACGTATTTTTATGCCGCTTTCTCGCGGCGAATGACGAAACGGTTGTCCCGGCGGGCTGCGCTGGTAAACATGTCATGCGCACCTGTCCTTTATGCCGGTCGGCCGCTATGCGGGTGTGAGAAGCACGTTGTCGGGACTATTAGAAGTTCGTGCGTCGCTGAAATGCCCGCAAACCTCCGCAGAATCCGCTTGGGCATTTGTTAGCGCGCATTTGCAAGAGCTTCCTACCAGTCATTGGGGCATCCAATACAAGCTGCGACATGGTGTCGGATACCCTCTCCATCATATTGAACTCCATTCCGTACAAATCCCTCCGCCGTGCCGGACTCCGTTCCGTAGAATACGATACGGGAACGGAACGGCTAAAACAAGCGTCCGGCTTTAGTGCCGTTCTCCACTAAAACAGCGATTATAGAGACGTACCGTCATTCCGTTCCGTACCAGTACGGAAGGGTGTACAGTCCTATTTACCCCCACGCCGTTCCGTATTCCGTGCCGTAAAACGTCGGCTCGGAACGGAGTGCGGTTCGGTACAGCCAATCATGTCTGCTAGGACTCGATAGAAACGAATAGGAAAACCGGGTGATTTCATAAAGGAACGTGAAAGAGATGATTTGAAAAAAGCGCGTTCTAAACGTTCGCAACTTACATATCTTTCTTCGTCTACATATCTTTCTTAGGACAAAAAATATAAGTGATGTTTTGTCCTAAAGCAATGTCATTTAAAAATGACAGTTTTCTTCTTCATCAGTTGTCCGTCACGAGCGCGGCATTCGGTGCGTCAAAACGGAACAGATGTTTTCGAATCGACGACTCGATGAGCCATTCAGACATCCAGGCGGCGTACTGCTTCGCTATGCTAGCGGTTTTTACGCCAGTTCGCCGTGGGAAATTTACCGTCGTATCCAGAAAGCTGCGAAAATTGCTTAAAGCGGCTGATTTCCAGCTTGCCACTGTCACAGGCGAAGTAAGATAGGGGCAAAAGTCCTGTTGCTTTGCCCACCTGCTGCTCTTAGCCTACGCCGTATGACGTTTTTCGTTCCCTTCATTCTAGTACAAGTGCGCGTAGGCGCAGCACGCGGTCACCTTGCGCTTATGACATAGAACATGTCACTTCGGGCACTGAAATCGATTAGCCAGGGTTACCGTTCATTAGCTAAGCGTCGGTATTTTACCTTGAGTCTTTCTCTCGTATTTTCCCAACTTTGCGATTGCGTGCTCACCCTATTTGCCTATCGCTTCAAACTCGCGGAAAACATTGCCCGCGGTCATAGCTGACAATTACCTGCGTCAACGGCACGCAAACATCCCGCGCTTGCACTTTCCATAACGGACAACCTGTGGGTGGCTTCGCACACGGGAAACGTGACTGACGTACCGTTTCGTGTCGTGCTGATTGCTAGTTTTCCGCGATCAGGCGCCTAAATCGAACGCGTTTCGTGACACCTTGAGGTCGAAAGTCGCTATTCGAGGTTATTGTAGCCACCTCTCGGTATCCTCTACAAAAGGCTGCCATAGCACATCACTTCTAGCGTCGGGAGAGTGGGCATGGGGCCGTAGATGTCTCCCGCAGCGGTTCGACCACAGTTATTTTCGCCTTGTGCCGTATGTATCCGAGTCGTAGCGGCGTTTTTCTGCGCCGCACGCGTCAGTGTTATGGATGACTATGAGAGGCTTGACAAAACGGCCACCTGCCCCATTCAAACTAACATGTCATGAACGGCACACAGGAAAATTTGCGAGGACCACTGCGCTGTCTTGATTTTCACAAAGATGGTTTTTATTCACATGCTCAAAAATAATTTCCACGTTTTCTTTTATTATTCGCAGCCTTTTTTTGCGGTTCTCAGTTCACACGGCAGCCCACTTATCCGTGTTCATCGACGAGTGTTCCTTTTCTTCCTTTTCTACGTCCGTCTTAGCCACCTGTATTACCATCTTATACACTGCCGCGTCCATTATACGACACTTTTTACAGAGTATTTACTTTGCAGCATTGACGACCTGTGTTCTGCTTCGAATCAACCTTCTCACCGTCTGGGCGGCCGTTCTCTCCTCTCTGCGACAAGACTTGGGACCGCTCAAAAGGCGGCAACAACAACGACCTCTTGCGACGGCGGGAAACGATGCTATAAACGCAATATCCGGCGCCACTTAAACTCAATTTCCTCTTCGCCGCGCCGCCGATTCGTCGTCTCGCATCCCGTCGAGCTTCCGTTCACAACGACCGACTCCGACCCGCCGCCCGACGCGATGGGCTCGTGTTTCTCCATCGAGGAGGAGGAGGGCGAGCAGCTGAAGCCGAGCTCAACGCGCAGCAGTGGCAAGGCCTCAAGGTGAGCCTCGCGGATTTTGCTGGCCAAAACGTAGCGTCTTGGGAAGTGCGCCCGCAGGCAGGGAAGAAGAAGATGAGCCAATTTGCACATTATGCATTCTCAAGATGGGAACGTCTCGGATAACCCGTTAAAAGTGCAGCGGTGAAACGGAGAACACTTTTGCGGAGGCTCGGAAGTTAAGTGTCTGGAGAGGCCCGGAAATGGCGGTACGC
>JNEY01000732.1:0-12038 GCA_020875895.1 Aphelenchus avenae
CACAGAGCCCGATCAACTCTGTTTCCGACAAGTGCGATCGTTTGGATGACGGCGAAGTGCGAGCCGACACAAGGCGGTTTCATTGGCACTTTTGCGCAAGGCTGAGGTTGTCCAAGTGCAGCCGACGGACACTACTCTTAACTAAGCCTTAGATCAGAACCGCGTGTATTTGTAAGTTTCCTAGCATCAGATTTGCACTAATGTGATGCACTTGCACCATCTGTTACGCCTGTCGATGAATTGCCCGTCTAGCGAAAATGGGAGTTCCTTGCGACATCGCATTTGCTCTTACGGTGATTGCCGTGCGATGAAGGCCAAGTTACATCAGCTTCTGCTTCTGCGCAAGGATCATGCTAAGATGTTGTCCTAGGCTCGCAGAGGGACAACAACTATTAACTCGACTTGGACCATTTTCTAGCATTTTTTGTGGGTTCCAAAGTAATACCGTCTGCTAGGTTAATCAAATAATTGTCGGCTTAGCGAAAATGAGTATCCGGATGCACTCTCGTGTCGCGGATGCATATCCGAGTGCACTGTGAAGCGCCCGGTTGAACGCCGTTGTGCGAAGTGACATTTGGTCTCGTCCTTTCCGATTCTCGACGGGCGATGAAGCTGCATAGCAGGTTCGCCATGAAATTGCGCACCGCTGTGCGGTAGGACTCGATGAAGAGTATCGCTGAGAGCGGGTTGACGACAGGAATCCACGCCAGACAGGTCGTGGCAAAAAGTAACATGAAATGAACTGCTCCAAGCCGCCCACGCTGGCGAAGATGAACATACCAACAGGGACGACATCGAGCATTAGCGGAGTCGCAGCCTGAAACCAAAAAGACAACGCCTCGTAGACGGTGGTGGAATATGTTTTTTTTGAATTCGTATTTACTGAAGTTTAAACGAGCGAGGCAAAGTTCACGCAGTGGCGTAATTTGGGGCCGGTCAAGGGGCGCGCGCCATGGTAAGGGGGGACCTTTACCTATTTTTTCGGCGCCGGCCTTCGGCCGAAAATATGCCTTGGTCCCCCCTTTGATAGTTTTCCGAAGTTTCCCTTTTCGCCTCACAGCGGTATTTAACACAGATTTTGGCGTGTTGGTACTCAATATAGCCCGCCGCAGGCGCCGCCAAAAATGTTTTTGGGCTTTTTTGGAATAAAATACGTCGAAAATTCAAGGTCTGAATGGTTTTCAGTCCTGAATATCACGTATTTAGAGTAAATATGCCCGCCGCAGGCGCCGCCAACGAGATTTTTAGGCTTTCTTGGCAAAGTTGCGTTGAAAATTTATTTTGCCTTTGTCCCCCTGACCTCGCCGGGCCTTTGGCCCGGCTCGAGGGGGGGGGGCATCCTCCCCCCCAAATTACGCCACTGAGTTCACGTGTAGAGCATGCCATAAAACCTTGAAAAACAGTACCTCCAACGATACGTTAGAGGAAAATGGAATCCGTACCTGAAAGAGCAGGGCAGTGTGGATCTGCTTGTGAGCGTCGCGTGCGCTGGCGCTCCATGTCTTCACGCTGTTCACCTTCCGGCTGACCTTGTACGCGCAAAACACTATGACTGCGTAGGCTGCAGAGACAATCGTGCCAACTGCGACGAACGGACTAGCGTTGGCCCACGGCTAATTCTCAGTTGTCTTACGGTCGGCGTCTTCACCTTCCCTTCAAGATTACCATTTCGTTTAGCGGGGATACGTACATTTGTCCAACGTCTCGACAGCTCGTATTGTCGATAATCTCTGCGTTAGTGTTGTCGCCACGGCCGAAGGCCACCACGTGTAGGAATGCGCAGCAGGCGGCCAACTGGCGAGAAAGAGCACCAGCAATATGAGGAGCGTAAACTCTCTTTTCGACATTGTATACTCTCTGAAAATTAAAGCATAACGACACATACCTATGTTCGATCTAGGAAGCACCTGCAGACCACGAGGTACCGAAATGTCATGGGCACTGCGCCGTAGAGTATAGTCGAGTAAACTGCGAACATGCAGCCACCTAGAACTGCCAAATTTCGCTGTAGATCCCCGACGACGACTCCGTTTGTTATCATCACAAACATCCCATGGCGCATATCTCCATGCTAAAAACGCAGAGCCAGTCCAGTTCTCTCTCGGAGAATTATTTACTTATTTACCCAGCAATTATTATTTTGAGCGAATTATAATCGTTTTTTCGGAATTTTCATTCTGGGTTTTCTTATTTTTTCGTGCGTACTTACCACCTGGAACAGAAATGACGCAGTCGAGAAGGCAGAATCGACGATGCAGCTGCAAAGCAGCACGCGACTGTACCTCCGAAGTTCAGCCGAAGTTTTGCTTACAATTAGAACAACCAAAGTCGCATTAAAGAATACAGCTAGCGAAAATGTTAACGCTTCGATGACGGCGAAATGCGAGCCGAGGCAAGGAGGCTTCATCGACGCTTCTGCGCAAGGGTACTGATCAGGGACTGTCACCATTCATCGACAGAATTCGACTGCTAACTTGACCTAGACGTGGGACTGGGGTTTTCTGGCAGTTCTTTTCTGTATTTCAAAAGGACACCGTCTGATACGTAAATGAAACAGTTATCGGATTAGCGCAAACAACAATTTTTTGCTTGTCGAGCGTGCACTCTCATGATATGAGCACAGAAGACTGCAAAATCAAGCGCCGGTAGTGGTGCAGAAGGTCAAACGGACAACCGGCGGCTTTCGAAAAACCTATGATGAAAAGAATTTGAGGGAGTCGCATGCTAGTGCCGCAATGCCATGCTGAAGTGTCCCAGAAATGCTAGATGCAAGCGATTTATAAAATTGGAACTGGCAACATGGCATGCAATTCACGCATGAACAGCTAGATTAATGGCGTTCCATGCTTACCAATGTTTCTGTGAAGTCGGTGGGTCGGCGCGTTTGTAACCGAAGCTCTGACATGAGACATCATGTCGTCAGACATGAGCCGCGTCATCCGCTGTGAGTCTCATACGGAAGTCTAGTTGCTGTGCAGTTTGCCATTCGAATACTCTTCGTTTGCGCCGCTCTTAGCTTACGTTCTCTTGGCCTCCATTGGCAATCCCCGGTGTAATGAGTCTGGATATTTCAGAACTGTGCACAAGTGCGAACCACATATGCGTATCCCGGGATCACTGGTAGTCGAGGGGCGCCCCGCAGCTTGGTGCTTGGCGTTACAACAAACAAGCGTTTCTAACCGACGTTAAGTCGTGCCTTTTCGGCTAAAAAGACGTTTCATTCATTCTCAATACTGGGTGGCCTTTGAGGATAGAGTGCTACTCGTAATGATGTCCATCGACGAGGCGAAGGATGTAGTGACAGTAATTGAATTCACTTGCTATTTGGTCCACTTTACCTTCGGCTACTACTTCGTCAAGCGCGTCATGGGCTTGTCTGCATCCGAACCTTCGAATATTAATGGTAAGGCATAGTTATAGGTGTTGCACAGGTCGCTTGAACTGGAGCGAGGGAGCCAAAGGGTCCGTTAGCGGAAGCACGTCGGAAAGGTCTGGATTTTCGCGGGATAAAGAGGGCCTGTAATTTATAATTTATAAAGTCGGGGATAATTACGGGGCGTCAACTGTCGGTTTCGGTTTCGATGCGTATGCGACGTGACGAAATCGCAAATTGGACTGTAGAAATTCGGCACTTTGTCCTGAATTCGGAAGTGAAAACGGGAAAACAATCGGAATTCCTGCATTTCCCGACCCATGACCTAGGGTGAAGCCGACCATGTGCAACCGGGCCGGGCCGGGCCGGGCCCGGGCCGGGCCGGGCCTCGATTTCGGCAGGACCAGCCGGGCCCCGGGCCGGGCCGGGCCTGGGGTAGGCCCGGCCCGGCCCGTTTAGGCCCGGCTCAGGGCTCGAAAATTGACACATTTTGGTCAAATTTTCAATATATTTTTGGTAAATTAGTCAAAAAAGTCGCTTCGCTCTGACGGTGCCTGCGGCAAGCTATTTTAGGTGAAAATACTCGAATGTTGTATTTTAAATTCATGATAAGGGGCNGGAAACGAGCCAAGTTTTTCTAAATTCTTACTGCTCGGGAAATCCTGAGTATGCAACAAATATTAGATTACAGCAGTTCGGTAATACGGCAATTGCAGTATCAAACTGATCCACAAAAACCAAGCAGAATAATATTATTGTCACAAACCTGGCGCTTGAACTTTTCACCGTGCGACTTAAAGATACTGAAGGCTTATTTTTCGGGTCGGTCGAAATTAGCTAGCAAAAAACGACATAAGGTTGCTAGTTTGCCTCGTGGAAGCACGTCGGCGCCGAGCAGAGTCACTGGAACGGCTCAAGGCGGCGCGAAGTAACCGAGGTAAAATCGTATGGACGCTGTCAAAATCCTTCTGTCCTCCCCGGCAGCCAGAGCTAAGGCCAGAACAACCATCTAAAATCGCGAATCGCTCTAAACGATCGTGACGCCACAAACAGTTCTAGTTGCATAGCAAAATTATAAAACCTGAAGAAAGGGGGGGGGGGGGCTAAATCATAAAAATATAAGTCGACGTTTCGGTGGAATCGCCTGCGACGGGCTTAATTCCGCGCGAAAGTGGTCAGATATGAACCATGTCTGACCAACATTTTCGCAATATGCTTCCAAAGATGGAAATCCGTGTACCTTGACGCCCCGGTTTTTTTAGGCAAAAATTAACTGAAATCCCGGTCTCGGTTCCGGTGGTCCCGGTGGTTTTGGTCTCGGTCTCGGTCCCGGTCCCGGTACGTCGAAAAAATTCCGCCCCTCCCTGATTCCGAATCCCCGGCATCAATGCCTCCTTTCCTTCAGAGCAATATCGTCATCGAATTCACCCTTATCGGCATTGGCCGTATTGGAGACTTCGTGGTAGCCGTGCTCCTGCCCTACAACGCTACTCGTAACGCCATATGCGTGCTATTCAAGATCATCAACGACACCGGCGTACAAATGGGCACGCTGAATTTTATCTGGATAGCGCTCGAAAGGCTCATGGCAACTGTCCAGATTCGGACGTACGAAGCCAAAACCGATAGAGTCGGTAAAATGCTTATGAAAACTGCGGTAAGCTTTAATTGTTTATTCACATCGGAAAGTCAGAGAATGGCATACCAAGTTCAGAAATAAAGTATGCCTCAAAGCCTACATTGCCAGCTGTTCCATCAACAGAGTGGTCCATTTTTATCGTTATTTGGCCACATTTTTCCCGAGCGGGTTCCGAGCGAAATTTTTTGTATTTTCGAAACAAGAGCGTTAGCCTGAGATAATCACGCTTTCCATGGTAGCGCATCCTGGAGAGGCGGTGGTACTTCATTCCTGTCTGCAAGCCCTTTCCAAGTCCGAGTGAATTAGTATTCGCTAGGGAACGAAGGGACTCCCTAGACAACAGTCAAATTAGACACAAATATCGCCTTCCGGGCCGGGACACGCGGGTCCGGATTAGATAAAAAAAAGTCGCCATCCAGCAGCCATTATGTACTGACCCCTCTGAATCGTACTGCCGTACCGTACTAAGGTACGGCTCGTAGTGGGAGTCGTTCCGGACCCTATCCAAAAAGTAACTTAGGTATTTTAGTACGGACTATCACTAGCCGCTGCGTTGGCCATTGCCGTCCTTGACGCATACCTCACTGACGGATTTGATCCTCGATATTCGGAGACCTGTCAGACGTCAATCGTCCATCCGTGGATCATTCCGGTGGCAGTCGTGAATATGTCATTTATCTTTGCGTTTATTCCAGTGGTAAGTCTGACAGCCCTATTAGCACAGTATACCAACAGAACCTTTATTGCAGCTTCTTTGGTACCTCTACCGCCACAACGAAGACCGAAAGCAGTCGAAAAGAAGTGCTCGGTTAGCTGCGAGGTACCAGTACGCGGAAAACGTCGCTACCCTGGCAGTCATCGTGCCATCGGTGGTAATTTATGGCATCTGTATCGTCGCCTGCTGGCCGCTCCTGCCCGTTTTCTGGAACGCATGGAAAGCCGACGACATCAAAACGCAGATCTTTCTAAATCAAGTACGTTACAGACGCTAGGAGAGCGTACGATGAAGGCTCGTTTTTGCTCCCGGTGTGCACAGACGGCCTGGGTTTCCGAATGCACTCGCTACCCAAGCAAGCACTATGACCTAACTGAGACCTAAGCCCCCATCCCTACGGGAACCGGGACCTGGCCGGCCCTGAAGTAAACTTTGGCCCCTCATAGTTTTTTTCATACGAAGGCAGACAAAAGTTCACATGAACATGTTTTCAGACCGCTTAAGACCTAACTTAAGCAGTCTTATACCTCTGAATCACGACGTTTTCGACATGAATGATAAAGCCACTTATTCGGCTTACAAAATTACCAGACTTTTTGTTGGGAAAAACAAATCTTTGTTTTAGTCTTGTGTGGTTCGACAGCGGAACCACGTTTGCCCGCTAATTGCAGATCACGTTCATCATAGCGGCCGTCTGCTCGATTATCTGTCCGCTGGGGTTCATGCTGAAGTATCCACCGCTGAACGACCGCCTACTGAGCGACTTGCGTCGGCTACGTCTACTGCACAAGCAGAATAACAGAAGGAACCGACTGGTGGACGCCACCCAGACGGCATCAGGAACTGACAAACACTTCAAGGATCTCCAGGAGTTCTGGTGGAACAAACCGTTTTCGCTGGACTGAAACACATTATCGAACTATAAATGCAAGTACTCGCAGGGATGCCGCGCTACTCGCGGCAGACTGGTTGAGACACACGTCTTTTATATTCCGCTACCGTGAGACGTTAGGCTTCCAATACACTCGTCTCAAGCTTTTCTTCCAACTCCGTTTACTCTCAGAGTTCTCCCACTCATTTTAAGCTTTGCGTAGTCCTGCTGGTATGTGAATAGCCCTGCTAAAAGCTCTGCGTAGCCCTGATTCAAATCTCTGAGGAGTCCAGCTTGAAGCCCTGCGGCGTGCTGCTCAGAGCTTCTAGGATTCCTACTTGAAGCTTTCAGGCGTGCTGCTCGAAGTTCTGAGGAATATGGCTGGAAGCCTTGAGAAGTGCTCCTTAAAGCTCTATGCTGTCCTTCCGATAGCTGAAGAAGAAAGTACTCGCGCTTGAAGCTTGGAACTGTCCGCTGTAAGCTCGGAGTAGTCCGCTGGAAGTTCTGAGTAGTCCGATGAAAGTTCTGAATGTTTGCAGCTTCAGTGAGCACGAACGGAGCACGAAGACGGGTCGTTGTAAATTCCGAGTAGTTCGCTGAAAGCTCTGAGTAGTTCGCTGAAAGCTCTGAGTAGCCCGCTGGAAGTTCTGAGCAGACAGCTCGTAAGTCTGAATAGTGTTGCTTGAAGCCTGAAGACCTACCGGAAGCGACGAGTCGATGAGCACAGGTGTCGAGCAAAGAGCGGAGCACCTGGCTCGGGCAGAAGAGCGTAGTAGAGTGTCCACAGCGATTAGCGTAGAACACAGATTGACCAGTCTCGCTGATTTCAGTTCCATTTATAGGTGTCGTTTGATGTATGCATATTAGTCATTTGGTGAGCATCGGCAAAGAGTTTGTTCGCTGTCCGGACGGACAGGAAACTCGCTTTTCAAAGGGAGGACTGAGTTAAATAATATTTTTTGGAAAGCGAAAATTAAAAAAACCAAAGGGCATGTATTAGTTTAATTTTCGCGGGCACTAAGGCATTTCACTGTCTCGTAAAACGGAACAGTCCTTCTGGAGGCCCGTTTTCACATCGAAAAGCTTTTGGTACTATCCATGCGCCTCTGCGTGCCGTACCGTAGGCTACCGGCACGTATGGGCGTAAGCCAAACTGCAGAGGACGTGTCAAAACTTTAAGTTTACTGATACGACGACAAGAAACCGTAGTTTGGAAAAATAGTCGAAAACAACAGAACCAATTCGATAGTACGGGAAAGTGCGTAGGTGACGACTTCTTAGTCTGCCGCTCGTTCATCGGTGTCCTACTTTCATCACAGTGATGCATTTGATCGTAATACGGGCGATGCCGTCGCTGTCGACCAAGAAGTGCTGCCCGGTGACTCGATTGAGATGGCGCTTCTGCGGTAACTCGTCCGCTCTGAACCATGCATCAGTGATGTAAAGGCAGAACGTTGGCACGCTGTCGTGGCGTTTACGGCTTTCTAAAAGTACTAGTAGCGAATCGGCCTGTCTTCAACCTTCAAAGGGCGGGCTTAGGACGGTATCTTGCAACCTGTGGATGGTCTCTGGACAAACTTGGACAACCCATCCCCCCCCCCCACCCCGCCTGCCTGGACCTTACTCGGTGTCGTACTAACCCATCCGCACGTTTTTCCGGTATGCACATCTAACTTTCAAAATTACCTCTCGAAGAAGCTCGGCAAGCTGTCTGGCACCGCCTCCGTCAATGTGACCGGCGTTCACGCAGATTTCCCTGTCGTAGCCTGACATCATTCTCACTGGCGTCAGGGTCACGTCGGAGGGGGCGTCTTGTGCAAAACCGCGCTTTTCGCTGAACAGCAACGCTGCAACGTCCTCAGGCTGCGCGGCGAAGGCGCTCGAATCAAGCAAGCGAAGATTCAGCGAGTCGCATAAGGCGAATGAAGGAGACGTAATCGAGGGGCGATACTCCGGGACGTCGTCCTCATCCTAGGTAGAGAAAAGGTAAATGTGATTCTTTGAACTGTATTACAAAAGAGAGTTGCATGTCCATTCGTCGACACCTAAGGGCGCTGAAGAGCTTCTCCTGCAGTTTCTCGCTGGCTACTGGCAAGCGAAGGGACATGGAGACAAATTGCATTCGGGCGAGGGCGTCGAGGAAGAGCTCTAAGTGTTCGCTCCTGCCATTGACGTATGCGTCGAGCACAATCGAATTGTTGAGCGGTCCAGAGCTGCTTGAGCACCTAAGATTTCAAGAGCCTGTTGTCGGAACGTAAGGAGCCCTGCCGGGCCTTTGTCCTACAAGATGCGAAAATGACCCCTTCTAACAGAAAGGAAGCTCACGGGGCGCGACCCTTGTTTCAGCGGATAAAGCTAAAGACCAGCGATGCTTGAGCACCTATGATTATAAGAGTCCGTTGTCGGAACGTAAGCAGCCCTGTCGGCCCGTTTTCCAATGAGAAAAGGTAACAGAATTATATAATGAAAAGAAACAAAATTTTATGGGTAAAGTTTTTTCCTCAAATCCTCTCTAAAATTTCCTCTTTACACCATTTAAGTATTCCCTCTTTAAGAGCGAAGATTCGCTTTGACTTACTCTAGCACTTTATGCCCACGTCGCGTGATCTGTATTCCGCCGGAGGATACAACCGCAACCCGTTCTAGCACTCGAAGCGGGCCCCATTTGACGATGATGTCCGACATAATAATCGAGCGTAAATGGTGGTTGACTAGCTCGACTGCGTCAAGGTCGTCTCGAGAAAGCTGCAGCAGAATCTGCCGAAGAGTCTCGACGGGAAGCATAATTATTTCGAAGCAGTAAAGTCGAATAATGCCTCAGTCTTCCAAGAGCTCTCTTCTTTTATTGAATTTTACGGCGCACACCGTTAGTGATCGCAATTCGTACAACGTGGTGTAGTCCTCACAGACCGTGAGACATAATCAATGGCGACCAATCGACATAGGCCCTCTTTGACCAAGACGCTGCATGGGACACTTATGACCACAGGTCACGGCCGCTTTGCCTAGTGCCCTTGTACGCAGCCACTCAGCGTGCACGTTCTATAATCCCGGACGGTTACAGCCAGCTAAACTTCATTGCCCTGGATTTCTCCTTTCTCCTCTCTAAGACTTACGCACGCTTATCAACTGTCATTACATTCCGAAGCGAGCGATGCTTGAAGTAATTCGAAATCGGATAAAATTCGGTCCCCACATTGAATTTGGACAAACACAGACGTGATGTTTCTAAGCCTGTGCAATAAGCAACAACTCGAGGAACGGTGAGCAGACCGATGTCGCACTGACGGCTTACTGAAAGCTTAGATTTATTCCATAATGCGGTTGTTTGATGTTATTGTTTTTCGCTGTAGCCGTACAATATTCTTGTTAAGTTTTCAGGAAGCGTCTGTTTCATAGTCTGTGATTTCATGCCATTTAAGTTTGAAAAATAAACGTGTAAATTAGGATGTTTGCGCGCTAACTCGCTTTTATTCCTTTTGGAAACCAGGGCCGCAATGTCGCGGCCGCACTTTGTAGTTCACTTGTAAGTGGGTGTGTGGCCTGCACGCCATCCAGACATTCGCAACTTGCCAGAACCTACTCTCATTTCTCCTCGTGATTGCATTAAGTGCTGCGGATAGAGCCCAGACTTTGAAAACGAAGCTGGTCTTAACGGTCGCGCGGAACCCTGGCTTTGTGCACAGTGTGCTCAGTTAGAGTAACTCGTTACGCTTAGAATCCCAAAATTTCCCCCATCGTAATTTTGTTCTATACCCGCGTCACAAAGATCTTTTATCGACTGCTACAAGAAAACAGAACGTATGGCAACAATAAACTATGCGTTGTGTTTCATTTAAAAAAAAAAAACCCTACACACGTCATTTTCTCGGTCGCAGCAAGGTGATGCACTTGATCGTAGTGCTAGAGCGTCCATCGCTGTCGAGCACGAAGTACTGTCCGGTGACTCGATTGACGTGACGCATCGGTGGCAACTCGTGCGCTTCGAGCGTAGCCCCTTCGATGTGGACGCAGAACGGTGCAGAGGCCTCAGTCGCGCTGACGGCTTTCTGAAAGCATCTGAGATGTAACAGAAAAAGGATGAGCAGCAGTGACACTAATTAGTGCGTGAGTCGATTCGCATCCTTGAGGTGGCCTTGTAATAGATGCTCCAGTCTTGTCGGCTTTTCGTACTTTGCGAAGGGAGGGGGCGGTTTCAAGTACGTGAGAGGCGTACTTGAAGAGATCTTACTTCTCGCAGTGACGCAACCAGCTGTTTCACACCGCCCTCGCCGACATGACGTGCCATCATGTTGAGTGATCTTTCGTAGCCCGAGTGCGTCCTGGATTGCCGGGACCCCACGACGACGTCGGATGATGCATCATTGTTGAGTTTCCGTTTCTCGCGGAACATCAGTGCGGCGACGTCGTCCGGGTTAACAGTGATATTCGAGCCGTCAAGTGCCATCGTTATTTGGCGGCATCGGAGGACGGAGAAGAGCTGCTCTTGGAAGTCCCGCGTAGCCGCCGGTACGGTGATTTCTAGCTGATCCATGTGCATTCGAGGAAGGACTGTGAGGAACCAGCGAACGATGTCTTCTTTCCCTCCATTCACGAAGACAAGGCGCATGAAAGAGTTCTTCAAGAGGGCGCCATCTATGAGGAATCTGAAAGTGTTCGAGTAGGACGTTTGTGGCTTAAAATGTTTAGGCGCTATTTCAACGATATCCGAAGACTTGAGATACTAACAGGGTTGTTGAATTTCCACTTTTTTCGCCATTTCCATTCCCATTTCCATTTCCAAAATCCCCGCCATTTCCACTTCCGTTTCCCACTAGCACAATTTGGCGCCATTTCCATTTCCACAATTTCCGCCATTCATTTCCAGTAGCAAATTTTTCCTCGAAGTCGTGCTGTAAGCATGCAAGGTAAGATTGAAATGGATACTTTTCGCTTGATTTACCTAGTTCCTTCTACTTTAGTCGCTCCTAAGAGGACTTCTAATCTTCTGGCTTGGATTTGCGAGTCAAGTTTGGTGGGTGCCGGCGTTTGGTGGTCAATTAAGTCCTTTTTTCGACACTGTTTTTGCCCGCCGCTAGGCGCCACCAGAGCGAATTTTTAGCATAATGTAAAATTTTCGACTTAAATGTCGTTTGTTTCTCCTGCATTGGGCTGAATTTTCGTCCACTTTTCGGACACATGTTTGGCCGGTCAGGTCGGTCCGGCGGTCGGCTTGGGGGGAGGTGGGGGGGGGGGGTCAGGTCTGCAGGGTAATCGTCTGGGGTTGGAGGGTGTGGATCAGGTCGGGCCGGTCGGCCGGGGGAAGAGGGGTCAGGTCGGGCTGAATGGGCTGGGGTCAGCGAAAAATCTAGTTCCGTGTTTCATGGCGGTCGGCCGTCTATGACATAAGGGGGGACCCTTGGGCAGTGGCGTACCCAGGATCCGGCCAGAGGGGGGGGGG
>JNEY01000732.1:17011-29791 GCA_020875895.1 Aphelenchus avenae
TATCCTGAAATCCTGCATACGGCCCTGTCATGGAACTGGACCGAACGTGTGTATCCTATAATTTACTCTTCCGCTTCTTAAACCGACGGTCGGCGGCTTACGTAATCGTCTTGGCTTCCAGTAGTCCATCGGTCACCACATACCTAAAAGGTTCTCGTCTGTTGCGGTGCGATTAAACGTTGCGACCAGATAAGCCACACAACTTTAAACCGATGCCACTTTTCAGTAATTACGACTTCCGGCCGGGCCGAGGGCCACCCGCTAAGCTTAGGACCCCAGAACGGCTTTACAAACCACTTTTATCGCCTGAGACAAGGAAGACAACAAGAAACAGTGGCATATTGCGCTTCGTAAATAACTCGGCAAACACTTCATTTTCTCGGTCGCAGCACGTTGATGCACTTGATCATAGTGCTACGTTCTTCGTCGCAGTTGACCACGAAGTGTTGTCCGGTCGCACGATTCAGGTGGCGCATCGGTGGCAATTTGTGAGCTTCGAGCTTAGCCCAAGCGATGTAAACGAGGAATGGTGGGCAGGCCTCCGTTGCGCTGACCGCTTTCTGAAAACAACGAAGATACAGTACAACAAATGTTGTTAGTTGGCGTCCGAGGGTGTCTCGCCAGTCCCGCCCCACGCCCCCGTCGGGACGAACCTCACGCCTACTACTGCCACGTTTGGTGACAACTTACCTCTCGCAAGGCTGCGACCAGCTGTTTCACGCCACCCTCGCCGACATGACCGGCCGTCATGTAGAGTGATCGTTCATAGCCCGACTGCGTCTTAAAAGATCGGGGCCCCACGACGACGTCGGAAGGCACATCGTTGTCGGCGTTGCGCTTCTCGCGGAACATCAAGGTGACGATGTCGTCCGGAAGAACAGGGACAGCTGGTCCAGTTGAGCCGCCAAGCGTCACCGTAATTTGGCGGCATCGGAGGACGGAGAAGAGCTGCTCTTGGAAGTCCCGCGTAGCCGCCGGCACGGTGATTTCTAGCTGATCCATGTGCATTCGAGGAAGGACCGTGAAGAACCAACGAACGATGTCTTCATTCCTTCCATTCACGTGGACGCGGCGCACGAACATGTCCTTCAAGAGGGCGCCATTCGTGGGATATCTAAAAGTATTACTGAGCATCTGTTTATCGACAAAAATCTTTAACTGAGTGATGGGCCTGAGGATTTTAACGCTCATATACGAATATTCTTGGGAACGTATTGCTCACTTAGATCTGCAAGAACATCCTAAGGTTAGTTCCATTAACATTAATTTAGGTCATTCAAGGTCAAAAAATGCTCCTAATTTATGCTACTAGAAACTGGCCAGACACACATTACAAGTTTCGCCGTCGTTAATGACAGTAAGTAATTTTGTCACTTACTCGGTTTCATGCTCCCCTTGCCCGAAAACCATTGTGTGGCTTGGTCGAATTCTCAGCTCGTCCAGTGCCCGGAGCGGTCACCATTTGACGACGATGTCCGAGAGAATTATCGAGCGTAAGTAGCGGTTGACGAGCTCAACTGCGTCCAGGTCATCTCGCGAAAGCTGCAGCAGAATCTGCCGAAGAGTCTCGACGGGAAGCATGGTTATTCTGAATCGGCAAAATTCACACACTTAACAGTAGTTGTAGTTTTTCGAGAAACACGATCGTTTTCACAAACTGATGTAGAAGAACCATGTTGTTCCGTAAACACAATGCCAGCAAGCGTACGTGAATCGCTCCGTAAACAAGCCCCGTACTTCCTCCTTCTTCGTGAATAAAACGAAAAAAATGCTTTCTCCTCAGACGCTGTCGCCTCGGAGCGTCTTAAATACGTACGACACAAAAACGGTGGAGAAGATCGTCTGCTGCATGTGAATACTACGTGAAAGAGTATTGAGACGTCGTATATTGCAGGCCAGAAGCCGGACGCAGTCAAGAGCCATTTCCGGCACAAAAAAGACTTTTAAAATGCATTTCTTGCAACGTGCCCAAGACGACACTAACCTACCATCCGCGAAACGAAACAGCGCAGACTTTATGAAGCCTAATACCCCTTAGAATATGACCTTACGCTTCCTACCAGTAAGCGTCCGTTATCAAGCGGACTCGTCTCAAACATTATTTCCGAATCCTCTTCGGCTTCTTAAGTATGTATCGTATCCGCGGGTTCCGTCAGACCCCGCATTCGTTTGAGGGTTGCGGTCCGGTTACTTGTCTTGCCATCAAACGCTCACGCGTCTTTCTCTCCTGGGCAACGAGCCTCTCATTATCCTAAGGGGCCAAGCATGTCGGAAACAAGCACGTTTCTGATGTGGATAAAAAACAGCAGCTCGGTGACTTTAATTTGCTTGGTCTTCGAAACCAACAGCTTTTATGTTCAGAGATAAACGAACAGTGCATAAAACAACAAGAAACCGTATATTGCGTTTCGTAAGTGTCTTGGCAACACTCGTCAATTTCCTGGGAGCATCACGGTGATGCACTTGATCGTAGTGCGTGTCAGTCCATGGCTGTCGACGACGAAGTGCTGGCCGGTGACTCGGTTGAGGTGGCGCATCTGCGGCAACTTGTCCACTCCAAGCGTCGCTCCAGTGATGCGAACGAAGAACGGTGCGCAGGCCGAAGTCGCACTGACGGCTTTCTGAAAACTTCGGAGTTACAACAGATGTTCGATATCATCGGCGTTCTGTGGTAGCTTGAGCAGCTGGGGCCTATGATCGGAATAAAAACCGGTCGGTAAAATAATTTACTAGAACTTACTCAAATGACTTTTTAGGGCAATCTATCAAGTTGCGAGTGCGGGTCAGAGACAGACTTACTTGGCTACCGAGACTGAGTTTTCCTAGGGGCAACCAGGGCCCCACGGAGTACACCAGTGGACTCCCTACAGCCACTTGCGTGGTTTCGTCTCCATTGGAGAGCGGACATCTAGCAAGTCAAACTGGACTTGCCTTCGGCATAAACAATTCATGCCCTGCCATAACTTGGAGACTACTTACATCTCGCAAGATCCCGACAAGTTGTCCCACATTGCCCCCAGCAACATGATCGGCGTCCAGATAGAGTGACCTATCGTAGCCCGAATGCGTTAACGGAAAAGATCGGGGCCCCTCGACGACGTCGGACGGCGCGTCGTCGTCGACGTTGCGCTTCCAACCGAACAGGAAGCTGACGATGTCCTCCGTGAACATAGTCGTAGCTGAGTCGATTGTCACTGTTAGTTGTCGGCATCGGAGGACGGAGAAGAGGTGCCCTTGGAAGTCTCGCGTAGCCGCCGGCACGACAAGTTTTAGGCGAAACATGCGCATTCGAGGAAGGACCGGCAAGAACCAAGTGTTAGCACTTTTTATCGAAAACATTTGTTGGATGTTTGAATTCGAATTAAGCACTCTTCTTCTTGACATAAAACTGACAATATGGTGGCCGCTATTCTTCAAGGCTTGTAAGCGGCAAAGTGACAGGTACGGATCCCGGATGAGCGCAGCTCGTCCGACCCCAACGACCGTAGTTGGCTTCTCTTTCTTTCTCTGCTTAATTGCATGGAATGCCGTGGGTCGAAGATCCCGAGTTCGAAAATAAAGCAGCGCATCCGAACGGTTTAGAGTCAGCTCCACTAAAATTATGCTCTACAGAGGGGTTCATTTTAATCATTTTAATCAATTCGAGTGCTGTCTGGACCGTTAATGCAACAATTCACGCCAAATGAGCTGAGCAATGGGAATTTTACACAGGATCAGGTTATGGTATGAGGGTCATTATTTGCTATGAGCTTGACACGAAGATGCGGAAGAAGCAAGTGGCACAGCTGTTCGCCGAGTGCTTGTCCGGTTCGGCCTCGCAGTCTATTCGATGCCTATCAATGGGCCATTGGAGGGTGGTGGAGACCGCTTCAGCGGTCACGGCGATAAGAGTAAGAGAGTCTGCCAAAAATCCGTTTACCATAACTATGCGAGTTACGTCTAAATACACCTTTTAAACATGTCGCCCCGATAGGGTTTTTGTGGGTCGGCTTCTATTAGGGGTCGGCTTCTATTAGAACTCGGCTTCTATTAGAGCTTTTACGGTAACTCACCGCCGACGACAGTTTCCAGTAGAATCTCTGCAACTTTGCACTTTTCGAGTGGGGTTCCTAGAGGCCTGTGCCAGCGTTTTAGCTGCCTGCCGTTAAGCGGCACCCGAAATTTCAGTAAGCTGCTGCGCAGTCAGCAGAATCAGGCAATTATTGGACCCAAGCTTGTTGTTTATCGCGTCTTATACCCACGTGCCATCCGTTGTACTTAGCTTGTTTTCTTGAAACGAGGGCTGTTTTCCGCGTTTCCGAATGCGTCCCGGAAAATCAATTCCGTTTAGCACGTCCTCTTGGCCGACCGTTCAAGGTCAGCAAGCACTAAGCACGTAGGCCAGCGATTCCCCCTCCGACTAACGCCCGCCATCCGTAAACGTGGGGCCGCCAGCGGGCGCTTCAGCCAATCGATTGCACGCAGTGTACGCGGAGTGCTCTCACGCGGACGCGCACTGTTTCACCGGTTCTCTGCGTTGTTTTCTCCTCCAGAGTCCGCAACCCATGCGCTTTGGCGCGTCGTTCGTTGTCCTTAGCGGAGTTCAAAGCCGCTTGGTCAGCACTCCGCGCATCGGGTTTTTCTTGCTGAATTTCGCAACGAAACTAGGCCTAAAATTAGCACATTAAACGGAATTCAATGAATGCCCCGCGGGCATCGTTTTCAGTTCAAAATTTTTGCAACATACGCGCTGAAATTACGTTTACGTGTTTATTTATTTTACCCATTCCATCAAGCAATTTCACTGCTTACGATGCTTCCACAAACGGAAACAAGGGAAGCATTTTTTGGCATGTTTCTCAGGGTTTGTTTAGGCTTCCGTCTTTTCACAATCCAGGTGTTACACATTTCTTTCTCGAAAAAGACCTCGTTGTTGAATCGATGGCTACCGTGGAGAGTGAGGAGCAGGAGAATCATGGAGCTGCCGCTATTTTCGTGCAGATAGTTATCGGCCAACTTTTATCCGAGATTCTCTTCGTCCCGTTCACTTAACGTACTTCTTCTGACGATTTTCCAAGATAATTTCGCACCATTTAGACTCCGTCAACATCTCGCCGAGGACCAACGAACACAAGCAGTGCCAAGAAGCCTGCCGACAACAACGGCGGCAATGGACTCTACGATGGACGCGTCCAGCGTGCCCGAGGTACGGACGCACAATTCTCATTCTCATTGGAGGATTACGCATGGACTGTATAGATCCAACCCCTCACTATTTGCACGAAAGACGTACGGTCCGGAAAGACCTCTTTGATCGGTACCGGTGAAAAACCGTAATTCAACGTCAAAGTTTTCGGATACTTCCGTTCTCCTTTGACCCATTTAAAGTTTCCACGGTCCTGCACTTGTGCTGTGTTTGCATCCGGAACACAAAGCTATGAGTGAAAAACGACATATCCCTTTGAACGGACCACGTTATAACCTTTACCAGTTTGTTTTCGAAGCAGTGTGAACTCACATGTAACAAACGGCAACAGAGTAAGAGAGTTCCGTGAGTACGAGAGTTGAGCTGATGTATTGAGAAGCGACTGACCCAGCCCTGGGGAAGGACCGTGCTCGTTGTGACCCGGAATTACCATGCTCTACAGCCCTGGTTAGCTTACGTAGCTGTTGCCCATAGCTAGTGACGTACGAGTTTAGCACCCTGAGAGGTCTAAGGAGCTGCTTAACCGTCATAGCAAATCGGCTTAAAGAATTTCTCGCTTCTCTTACTCTCGCACTTTTTAGGCGACCACGTCAACAGTCCTCGAGCAGCCGACCTTCGACTCGGTAGAAGGGGCCGACACCGTGCAGGACAACCCCGACTTCGACATTGGCCTCTCCGTGCAGAGCATCTTCGAGGCGAGCGTCGGCCTGGAATTCGCGGATGCCTTCATGAGCGGCGTCGGATCCAGCCCGATGAAGGAGACCGCCGGGCAGAGCGGACCGGATAGTGTAAGTTTCTTGATGTTCTGCTGATGACCGGCACATCACTGTTCTGGATGCACCGCAGTCGCATACGTGCAAGAGCAGTCGCTCTTCCTGTTTTGCCACAGGATTTGTCATACACATTATTTTGTGATAAATCGTTATTTCCTTGCGCACGCGAGGCTCAGAAACCTGGTAACATGCGTGTCCATAGAGAGCAAATGTGCAGAGTCAAGTACTGCCTGAAGCTTGCCAGACGCGCTTGTACACATTATTATCTCGTCCATGTACGTACTAGCATTCTCCGGACACTAGGGCTGGGACGCCTCAGGTCAGGAGCCGGTTTCGATCCCATTCCCATTCCAACAAGTGACCGATATTCGAAGCCGATTCAGATCTACAGAGATAAGGACACTTTGCAGGCACCCGCTTTCCGCTCACAAGTGTCTGAGCCAAATGTTTACACTGTCTTCTTTCAGGCTCGAACCCTCGAGACCGAAACGACAGCAGAGCCCGCGTTCATCACTCCGCCAACAACGAGCGCAGCAGTCGATCCGCTAGCGCCCTCCACCGCATCGCAACTGGCCACCTCGAGCAGCGCGTCACCGCTGCGCGACAATGACCCGGTGCTCGCGCAGAACAGCGTGATGGACTCGCCGAAAGCAAGCGCTCTCTACCACCGGCTGTCGTCGCCCGCCAAGTACACGACGCTCTCGCCGCGCCGCAACATCCTCCAGATGCCGCCGTACGAGACGCCGCGGACGTCCGCTTTCCAGCCGCTGAACACGATGATGCCCGGCGTGTCCACGGTAGGTAGCGCGAAAGGAGATTCTGGAAAACAGGCGGGCTTGAAGGAAGACAAAGGCTATTCTCTATTGCTTAAAACTATTCAATGATGTGCTTATTTCTTCCGACTTTAGCCTCCTCCTGGACCGCTGGACTTGAACATTGCCGACATGACGCTACTGAGCGCTGCGTCGACGTCAGACTACGATCGCGACTATGACGCGTTCCAGCAGGGCGGATTCGATTATGCAGCGCCGAGTTCAAGCCGAAGCCTGTACGGATCGAGCGTCCTGGTAAGGTGGAAGAAGATCTTAGAAGAACAATTCCTAGAGATTTTCGTCTAACCATGCACATGTTCCCGTTCTTTCTCAACGATAATGCGCCTCTTTCAGTACTCCGACCGACCATCGTCGTCGACGAGCCGCCCTTTCTCCTACTCCTTCGACGACGCTAGACCCTACATGCCGAACGCCAGCCACTTTCCGCCGATCGGCATGGCTTTTGGCCACCCGGTACGTTCAGTTCTCACTGGAACTTCCAACATCAAGATGAGCTTTAGGGCCACTCTAGACAGGAGCCAATGTTTTCCGGCGTCGGCGCATTCCGTCCCTACGCCGCGTCGCCGCCCGAGGATCCCATTCAACCGGTGAGCGTAAGTTACTACAACGACTTTTGCCGACATTTAACCACTCACTTTAGAAAGAAGTGGAGCGCGTCAATCTGCTCGAGCTGAACGTCGTGCCGCACATCGCGGACGTGGAGAAACTGCGCGAGCCCGGCTACGCCAGCGTCAACAACATGCTAACCTCCGAGGAGATTATTGGTCGCATCGGGTACGTGCATGTACCGCGCTAGCTACTTGAGAGTTCTGGGAAAACAGAAGCGTAGAAGTCGATTTGACTTTTGAGGTGTATGAGTCTCCTCGTTGAGCCGTTCCCATCGTTTTTGCTTCGCCATGGGTCTTGATCTTGCCCGTTTTAGGTGCGTGTTGGAAAAGGTTGCCTGGATCCGCTTGACAGCGTTGAGGTGCTCCTGGCGGTTTTGTGAGGTCAAGCATCATGTGTGTTGTGTGCGGTAGATACCTCTCTGCAGTCCTAAGAGGTTCTTGCCTAGTAAGCTCATGTATTTGGCATGTGTTCGCCAAATTTGCGCTTGAAACTTCGACCGTATGACGTCCTTTCCTTGCGCACCATAGCGCTACCGCATGATTCATAGCTTTACCGCATGCATGCGCATAGGCGTAGGGCGTGTTCGTAGCCAAATACCAAAATTCGAAACTTTGTAAGCTCATATGGACGCTCTTCTTGAACCCCAAACCACAAGCACAACGCGTGCAATAAGACACCTTAGGCCCCCATTTGACAAGGGTATCTCCTTCTTGCCTGCTACGGACGCATGCTATAGCGAGCTCGCCATCGCATGTAAGCATGAAATTTGAGGGTCCATAACGTGAGGGTTTCAGACTATGCCTCGTCATTCTGAGCTTTAGAGTTATACTCCTTTTTCTCGAATGCCGAATGATACCAAGCTCGACGGGGTAGCGATGGATTAAACTTTCACACGCGTACACACGCCAGCCCTTTAGTGTACGACAACCGATCCATCTGCTCATCTCATGGGACATCTGGGATTTCGTTGTCTAGAGTAATCAAAAATCTGTTAGCTTGCGTTTTCGGCAATAACGGAGATTCAGTTAACTGTTGCAATTTCAGAGAACTGAAGTCGATGTATACGACCTCTACGGACCCGGACTTCCACAACCGATGGCCCGAGTTCGCCCCGTTGGAGTGCGCACTCGCGGCTCGCTACGAGCGCTACAACAAGCTCAAGGGCCGTAAGTGGTACTAACGGATAGCCTGACATGATGCGGTAATTTTAGAATACGACCTCGCTGAGATGACCAACGCAATGGACGCGCACGTCGCAAAAGTGCGTCTGGAGGAGAGCCGTCTCACACTGGCTCGAGCCATCCGCCGCCTCGATCGCTTCGTTGCGTTGGCGCAGCTGCGTGGGCAGGAGCTGCGCGAGAAGTTCAACAACTGCGTCTCGCTGAACGACGCCTTCCGGACGCTTCCGCTACCGGTAAGCCCGGAAATATCCTTCTACGAAATTCGCAAAAGCTAAGTTCAACCGTCTAGAACGAGTCCGTCTTCGACCGCAAGCGCAACGACCTCTACGCCTGGGAGGAGGACGAGCGACTCAAGCGTCCCTCGTACCCGCACTACTTCGACTTCTACGAGAAGATCGTCGATGATGATGGAGAGCTGAAGGTTTGCTCCGCCTGCTTTCCCTCATTCAACAGCATGCAAATTTCAGTTTCGCTGCCTCTTCGACAAGTGCACGTACAACTTTGGCACGGGTGACAAGCGAGACGGCTTTGGGCGGCCAGTGAAGCGGAACTGGCAGACGATGCTCGCCATGCTCCAGCGGCATCAGATAAAGCACACGTAAGGCTTCCGTGTTCATTAAAGTAGAAGACAAGTTTCAAAACGCAAATCATAATGTGCTATGTTTTAAGTCGTCTAAAGTTGATGGCATTTTAAGTGCGGTTTAGATTATTTTCAGCTCGACTTTCTTTAAAGCGCAAATTTTTGAGAAAGTAAATTAAAAATGCAGTTATTTTTAACCTGCAAGTTAAAGTAACCAATTTTTGCAGTGCGGTAAACTACAGAATTTGGATTTGCTCATTTAGGCGCGTCAAACCGATGGACCCGGGCAAGCTGCAGCGTGGCCGTGGCCGAGCACCTGCCGCCACTCGTCCGATTCAACCTTTCGGCGGAGACCGCTACGACGCGGACGCGACACCACTCCATCCCGACGACGACGGCTACGGCACTCCCTCCGGGATGCACAGCGCCATGGGACACCGGTCTGGGCATGCGCAGGGTTCGTCGGGCGCCGACTACTTCACGATGTACGCGCGTGAGTCACGCGACCTGCTCGACTCCGACGACGGAGACGACTATGCTGCGGCGGGCGGTGTGCGTCAGAAGCGTGGCGGAATGGCCGCTCGCGGTGGCAAGCGGGGACGAGGACGACCGGCGGGATCGGGTGCGTTTCAAGCTGATTTACCGTCGTTATTGAGCAGGAGTCGTTTATAATCAACTTTTACTAAAAATGTTTGAAAAGTTGTTATTTTCATATCACTCTTTTGGCATTAAATGCAAAAATTAAAATGTAAGCCAAAAGATTGTGTTTTAAATATCCGTCTGAATTTGTGAAATCAGCACGTATTTTAGTGCGCGGACGATCGTCGGTGGCAGCGCGGCCGCAGCAGCGCCGCGAGAGCCTGCATACGGACGCGTTCATGACGATGCCCGACTACCCCGATTTGTCCGAGGAGTCGTCCGAAGAAGGCGAGGACCACCAATCGGAGGAAGAGCCGTCTGAACCGGGCCTCAAACAGAAGCTCTCTAAGCTAGCGCAGCGCTTCAAGCCGAAAGCGCCCCGGAAGCGAAGCGGTCGTCCCGCGAAGAAGGTGGTCACCGGCTACTTAGAGTTCTACGAGCAGATCGTGCAGGACGGCCAAGTGGTCCACAAGTGCCGCGAGGAGGGATGTGACTTTGTCGTCGACTCGAACGACTGCGAAGACCTCCTGGACGCGCTTCGAGAGCACTGCCAAACCATGCATCGGTACGCTAACCTTCTTGAGCAGAACCGAGGCGGTGTCATGCCAAAGCTTGAGGAACGCATAAATTTACAGTTGCGGCAGAGCAGTTCAAACAGCCCGCGGAACAGTTTCTTCACATTTTAAAAATAATTTAAAAATTAAAAAACTCTCAAAAAGTTGATTGAGACAAAAGGAGATTGGAGACACTCCGAGAAATTTGATGAGAAAACGAAGAACTTTGACAGAAACAATGTCTCTACCGCTAAATGAACCGCGTTCTTTTTAACGTCGTTGAAATGCAAAACATGCTTGACACCTATCTAAGTCTTGATTACTGATTCCCAGGTTATCTCCGCCGATTTCAGCGCGAGCCTCGCCCCGACATCGTCATCACGACAGTCGAAGAAGCCCACCAAAGCTTCCGGCGGAAAACGTCCGCGCACCCGACCGGACCTCAGTCCGCTTCGACACTCCGTGGAGCCGATGCAGTTCGACGACGACTGTCCGGCGGGCTACGCCGCATCGTACGAACTGGAAGACGCGTCCGCGGAAGGTCCATCGACGGCGAAGCGAGGACGCCGTCAGGAGGCGGTCACCTACCAGCCGGTGACGAAGTGGAGCAATCGTCCCGCGACGCTTGCGCGTCTGATGCGCAGCGACTGGCCCGAGTTCCAGGCGCTCTTCGAAGAGTTCAACGCCAAGTGGAAGCACTACGTGGACCTCATGCTGGGTAAGGCTCTACCCGTTTTTGCCATGTTTTTCTTTTTGACCGAAAAGAGCAAAACTCAGCTTTTTACCGGTTTTCGAAATTAGAAAAAACAGACAATTTTCGGTAAAATATGAAAAACTTACCTTAAAAACCGATTTTCGTGCAAAGTTAGGCAGGTTGTGACTTTTTTCCTGTTTTACTTTCCGTCGAATTTATGATGCTAAGTAAAACAAGCCTGGTTCTGTCCCGCAAATGCCTCAGTAACGTTTCGATTCAGAAGTCGAACGCGGCGGTGCTGTCGATCTGGCGTCGCAGCGAACGCTCTCAACCCGCTACAAGGCGTACCTGGAGGCGAGCGGACGGTGCGAGAAGTTCGTCGCGCTCTCGAATGAGCAGCCCGCCGAACTTCGACGGCTCATCACCGAGGAGAGCAAGACGATCGATGAGGTCTTCGCGGTACTCCAGACCCAGGATGAACTGAACCCACCGCCGAAAGAGGGTAACCATGCAGAAAATGCCTTTGTACAGTCTGTTTTAGGTTGTAGCCTTGTGATGTAGGTTAAGTGCATTGCTTAAGCCAAATCCTAGGCCTATGAATCAGCCGCCGGCCTAGTTATAAGCTGACGATAGGACTAAACTTCAAGCGATATATCGTAGTAAGATCCGTCCTAGCTCTATATTCGCTGGCGGTTTTTAAGCTCTTTACGCCTTATACCTGTCTAATCCCAAGCTACATGCGCCTGTATCTATCTGTTTAGTACTGGGCAGCTGACAGGTCTAAGATGCAGCTACTTAGAGAGAATTAAACGACCGTAGACAAGTTCTGAGCTCCTTCATCTAGCATCCATTTGGAAGAACCTAAGACGTTATCAGGTCTATCGTTCAGTATTTCGTTCTAAGCCATAGGCTTCTCAGACACATTTGTGTTTTAGAGAAGCGTCAGCCAAAGCCCCGAGGTCGTCGCTCGAAGAAAGCCGCCGCCGGTGACGCATCATTCTCGCTCTACGACGACGACGACCCGTTCGCGGAGGGCTGGGCTAGCGACTCCGCGGTGGACCACGACACGTCTGCTGCAAGTGATGATCCGGACGAGCAAATCGTCAAGGAGTACTACGAGCGACTGGAGCTAGATGGCCAGGTCCAGTACCGATGTCGCTTCACCGGCTGCGCGTGCGTGTACTACGAGTCGAGTGACGTGGACGATGTCCTCGTCAATCACTTCCGTTTCCGTCATAAGTACGTGGGAAGCGAGTCTTCGTAGCATATTAAAGGGGCAAAGTTGAGAACGTATAGTAGGCTGAGTGCATTAGCCTGCATGCCAAAAGCTACCAAGCCTAAGGCAAGGCAGAAGAAGGCTCGCGTTCATTGTGGGAGGCCGAAGTAGCAACAATAAGGAAGGACAAGGGTAGAATGGATGATTTTGTGATGACTGTAGTTGCCAGCAAACAACGAAGGCCTAAGATCGGCTGCTGACAAGGAAGCGTTAGTTTTGAGCGGGGTTAGAATGCAGCATGAGTAAGTTGGTTTAATGCCTACTAAGATTAAATTAGGACTATGCTGAACATTAGAGCTACTATACGATTAAGCTTAAACGGCTAGAAGCTCGGACTAGTTCCGGGCCTTGAGCCAAACGGCTAACGGGGACTTCTGTTAGGACTAGACTGAACTTTTAGCGGCTACTACATGCTTAGGCTTATACAGCAGGAACGAAGGCCTAGTACCGGCTTAT